>JASJET010000362.1:0-42500 GCA_034092305.1 Diaprepes abbreviatus | reverse complement strand
AGAAACCAAGAAATGTCGCCTACTTAAGATGAAATAAGAATAAAAATTTTAAATTCAATGATTGTTTCTTATTTTTTTGTTGTAATGTCGTTGTTTTCCTAGTGAAGTTAAAACAGGAGTATTAAAATACAAAATTTTTAAATATTACATAAAATAATACAAGTCATTTTCGAGATCTTTTCGTATTTCCCCGAAAAATGGTTTTTGAAAAGTAAATTAACAAAAACGGCCCAATTTTGTCTTTCAATCTCTAATCTCTATTAAAAATCTTGTACTTTTACTACAAAAAGCAAGATATCCTGTTATTTGATTTCAAATAAGAACAAAATGTGTGATTTCACTGATTAATTCGGATTTTGTGATATAAATATCTTGTCTTTCAAAGAAAGTTAGAATAGAAGTGTCGAAAACGCAGCAATCTTAATCTGTCAAATTTTAATGGATTATACAAAAATTTATTTACTTCCTGATGTTCTCATATTAACAGATTTCTTTGAAGATTTTCGAAATGTGTCGCTAAACATATAAAATTAGATCTCGCACAATACTTTACATCTCCCGGTTTAAGTAAGGATGCAATGTTACGATTCACAAAAGTTAAATTAGAATTCTAACTGATATTAACATGTTACATTTTTTTAAAAACAATAAAAATGGCCCATTATTGACTGTCAGTCTCTAATCTATGTATAACGTCTTGTAGTTCTCCTACAAAATCCAAGAAATCCATGTACATTGATTCAAATTAGAACAAAATGTATGACTTCACTGATTATTTCGTATTTTGTGATTTAATCATCTTGTTTTTCTAGAAAAGCTGGTATAGGAATATCGAAAATGTAGAATATTTAAATAATATACAAAATAATACCAATAATCTTAGAGATCATTTCGTATTTCCTTGAATAGTTAATTTCGGGATTGATATTGACACAAACGGCCCATTTTGGACTTTCCGACTTTAGTCTAAAGTTCAGAACCCTGTTCTTCTTCCACAAAAACCAAGAAATGCAAGTAATTTAGTCCAAATTAGCACAAAACTGCTAAATTTAGTGATTATTTCGTATTTTGTGCTGTAATTCTTTTGTTCTCCTAGAAAAGTTATTATAGAAATATCGAAAAGGAAGAAAAAGTTATTATCGAAATATCGAAAAGGCAGGATTTTTTATATTATACCAAATAAAACAGATAATCTTAGAAATGTTCTCGTATTCCTCTGCGAAATAGGTTTCGGAAAGTAAATTAATACAAATGGCCATTTTTGTCATTCAGTCTACAATCTAAGTTCAGAATCTTGAAGTTCTAATACAAAGACCAAGAAATGCGACCTAATTTAGTCCGAAATAAGAACAAAAACTTTAAATTCAATGATTTTTTTCGTATTTAGAGTTGTAATTTCCTTATTTTCCAAGAGAACTTATAAAGAAGTATCAAAACTGCAAGGCTTTTGAATAATATACAAAATCATGCTCTCAATATTAGAGATCTATTCATATTTCAATGAGAAATGGGTTTTAGAATGTAAGTTAGTAAAAACGACCTATTTTGGACTTTCAATCTCTAATCTAAAGTAAATTGTATCCAGATTAGAACAAAATGTCTACATTCAATGATTTCTTCATATTCTGTGCTGTAATCTCATTTTTATCCATTTTTAAGGGAAATTACGAATATATTTCAGAGATAACAAGTTTTATTTAGGGTAACATATTAAAAAACCTGCATTTTCGATTCTTTTGTAACAAAAGTTATAACAACTTCTCCATTAAAATAAGGAAATACGAGAAAATCATCGAATTTAGGTGCTTTATGATTATTTCGAAAGAATTAAGCTCCATTCTTGGTTTTCATAGTAGAAGTACTAAATCCTGACTTAGATTATAGACAGAAAGTCAAAAAGTGCCATTTGTGGTAACTACCATTCCGAGACATATTTTTCAGGGAAATACGGAAAGATCTTTAAGATAATTATTTTAATTTTCTAAAATATTTGAGAATTCTGCATTTTCGATACTTCTGTAATAATCTTTCTAGGAAAACAAAGGCAATTACAGCTCAGAATTGGAAATAATCATTGAATTCACGTATTTGATTCTAATTTGAACTTATTTTCCATACATTTCTTGGATTTTGAAGTAGAAGTGCAAGATCTGAACATAGATTATAGGCAGAAAATCAAAAATGGACCATTTATGTAAATCACTTCCCAAAATTTATTTTTCAGGAAAATACGATATTATCTCGGAGATTATTGGTTTAGTCTTATAAGAAATCTAAGAATCTTGCACAATCGATATTTCCAGTGGTTTTAGAGATCTTTTCGTATTTCCCTGAAAAATAAGTTTCCGGATGTAAATTATCACACATGGCCCATTTTCGGCTTTATTCTCCAATCTAAGTTTGCAATCTTTTACTTCTCATAAAAATCCAAGATTGCTAGTAAGTGGAGTTTAATTAGAGCCAAACATCTAAATTCAATTATTATTTCGTAAATTATTTTACAAAATTAGACCTGTAATTACAGAGATCTTTCCGTATTTTCTGAAAATTAGTTTCCGGATGTAAATTATCACAATTAGCCAATTTTCGAATTTCATTCTCCAATCTAAGTTTGGAATCTTGTACTTCTCATATAAAATCCAAGAAATGCTAGTAAGTTAAGTTTAAATTTGAGCCAAACGGCTAAATTCAATGATTATTTCGTATTTCCATATTTTCCTAGTGATATTATAACGAAAGAATCGAAAATGGGGATTTTTTAGAATACTACTCTTAATAAATCAAATATTCTTGGAGATATTTTCGTATTTCCCTTAAAAATGGATTACAAGGAGATTACGATACAATATACGATGAAATCATAGAATTTAGACTTTTTGTTCCAATTTGAGCTTAATTTACCCTAAACTATTGACTAAATGGGTCGTTCTTTTTATCTTACGATCCAAAAGCCATTTTTTAGGGAAATATAAATAGATCTCTAAGATAAATAGAATTTTTTTGCATGAATCTTACATTTTTCATACTTCTTTAATACGTTGTATTGGAAAACTCAATATATTTGCATTTCTTGAAAATGCAGGATTAATTAAATATTATAGAAAAAAATAATAATAATCTTATAGTTCCTTTTGTATTTCCTTGAAAATAAATTTCGGGATGTAAATTAACCCAAATGGTCCATTTTGAGCTCTCTATCTCTGATCTCAGTTCACAATCTTGTACTTCTACTACAAAAACCAAGAAATGTAAGTATATTGAGTTTTCCAAGACAACGTATACAGAAGTATCAAAAATGCAAGAGTTCATGCAAAGTAATACTACTAATCTTCGAGATCTATCATATTTCCCTAAAAAATGAGTTTTGATGCGTAAGTAATAAAAACGACCCATTTAGTCTAAATTGAGCTCAAATTAGAACGAAAAGTCTAAATTCAATGATTCCTTCGTATTTTGTGCCGTAATCTCCTTGTATTATATTTTTAAGGCACATACGAAAATTACTCCAAGCATATTAATTTTATTTAGAGTAGTATTCTAAAAATCCTCCATTTTCGATTCATTCGTTATAATATCTCTAGAAAATATGGAAATTCGAAATATCCTTTGAATTTAGATGTTTGGCTCTAATTTAAACTCAACTGACCAGCATTTCTTCGATTTTATATGAGAAGTACAAGATTCCAAACTTAGATTGGAGAAGGAGATCCGAAAATGGGCTATTTGTAATAATTTACACCCGGAAACTTATTTTTCAGGGAAATACGGAAAGATCTCTAAAATTCCTGGTCTAATTTTGCAAAATAATTTTAGAATCCTTCATTATCAATACTTCTACTAACTTTTCTGGGAAAACAAGGAATTACAGTACAAGATGGAAAATATTCTATGAATTCAAAATTTTGTTCAAATCTTGATTCAGTTCATTTGCATTACTTGTGTTTTGTAGAGAAGTACAAGACTCTGGAATTAGATTAGAGACGGAAAGACGAAAATAGGCTAATTTTGTTAATTTACTCCCCAAAACTGATTGATTCAGAGAATTAGAGAATATGTCTAAAATTATTGGCTTAATTGTATAAGATATTATAAATTCTTCATTTTCAGTAGATATTCGCTATCTATATTCCCATCCCATGGATGTATAATATTTCCATTTAAAAAAATTGCATTTCTGTACAGTTTTTAACAAAAATATCCTTCTAAAAACGTCCAATTCTTTATTTAGCTTATGTCCGTGTCCAATGAGGCGGGTGATATTCAATATCCAACGGGTTGATATGGAGGGTCTTCTACGTAGGTTCTGACCGGTGCGCCAAGAAACACGGCAATTTTTTCAACATCTATTTACTTTTATTTCATATAATATTTAAAAGTCATGAATTTTTGGTCCTCCTCTGTACTTTACTAGGAAAACAAAGAAATTGCAGCAATAAGAAAGAAATAATCATTGAATTTAAAATTTTTGTTCGTATTTCTTCTAAACTATGTGGCCCTTCTTGGTTTTAATATTAGAATTACAAGTGTCTGATCTTAGATTATAGACAGAAAGTCAAAAATGGACCATTTGTATTAATATACTTCAAGAATGTTCTTTTTTGGGAAGTTTTGTAAATCTCGCATATTTTTGACTTTCTCCGAAAGTAGTGTAAGATTTGACTTCTAGAACACCCTCAGGCTATATATTAATTTACAAATAATGGTAATTATTATTCAATGTGTGTATCAAATTAAGGTCTAAATTGTCAGTTAGATTTATTGCGGAACTGTAAGTATGTGTTATGTGTGTAACAAGTTGTTGTTATACAGGGTGATATAAAAAAGCTAGTACATGAAATTAATTACTGGTCGGGAACTTCGCGTGTGGGGTGGCTTGGATTTTGTAAGAAAAGTACTAGATTCTGGAACTAGATTAGACACAGAAAGACGAAAATAGGCTAATTTTGTTAATTTACTCAACAAAACTGATTGATGCGGAGAAGAACGAGAATATGTCTAAGATTATTTTCTTAATTTCATAGGATATTTATAAATTCTTCATTTTCAGTAGATACTCGCTATCTATATTACCATCCCATGGATGAATAATATTTCCATTTAAAAAAATTATATTTCTGTACAGTTTTTAACAAAGATATCCTTCTAAAAACGTCTAATCCTTTATTTAGTTTAATGTCCGTGTCCATGAGGCGGGTAATTTTCAATATTCAAGGAATTGATATGGAGGGTCCTCTAGGTAGGTTCCGACCGGCGCGCCAAGAAACACGGCAATTCTTCCAACATCTTAAATAAATTAAATAAATTAAATTAAATAAATTAAATAAATTAAATAAATTAAATAAATTAAATTAATAAATTAAATAAATTAAATAAATTAAATAAATAAATAAATTAAATAAATTAAATAAATTAAATAATTAAATAAATTAAATAAATTAAATAAATTAAATAAATTAATAAATTAAATAAATTAAATAAATTAAATAAATTAAATAAATTAAATAAATTAAATAAATTAAATAAATTAAATAAATTAAATAAATTAAATAAATTAAATAAATTAAATAAATTAAATAAATTAAATAAATTAAATAAATTAAATAAATTAAATAAATTAAATAAATTAAAATAAAATTAAATAAATTAAATAAATTAAATAAATTAAATAAATTAAATAAATTAAATAAATTAAATAAATTAAAATAAATTAAATAAATTAAATAAATTAAATAAATTAAATAAATTAAATAAATTAAATAAATTAAATAAATTAAATAATTAAATAAATTAAATAAATTAAATAAATTAAATAAATTAAATAAATTAAATAAATTAAATAAATTAAATAAATTAAATAAATTAAATAAATTAAATAAATTAAATAAATTAAATAAATTAAAAAAATTAAATAAATTAAATAAATTAATTAAAATAAAAAACTAAATAAACTAAATAAACTAAATAAACTAAATAAACTAAATAAACTAAATAACTAAATAAACTAAATAAACTAAATAAACTAAATAAACTAAATAAACTAAATAAACTAAATAAACTAAATAAACTAAATAAACTAAATAAACTAAATAAACTAATAAACTAAATAAACTAAATAAACTAAATAAACTAAATAAACTAAATAAACTAAATAAACTAAATAAACTAAATAAACTAAATAAACTAAATAAACTAAATAAACTAAATAAACTAAATAACTACTAAATAAACTAAATAAACTAAATAAACTAAATAAACTAAATAAACTAAATAAACTAAATAAACTAAATAAACTAAATAAACTAAATAAACTAAATAAACTAAATAAACTAAATAAACTAAATAAACTAAATAAACTAAATAAACTAAATAAACTAAATAAACTAAATAAACTAAATAAACTAAATAAACTAAATAAACTAAATAAACTAAATAAACTAAATAAACTAAATAAACTAAATAAACTAAATAAACTAAATAAACTAAATAAACTAAATAAACTAAATAAACTAAATAAACTAAATAAACTAAATAAACTAAATAAACTAAATAAACTAAATAAACTAAATAAACTAAATAAACTAAATAAACTAATAAACTAAATAAACTAAATAAACTAATAAACTAAAATAAACTAAATAAACTAAATAAACTAAATAAACTAAATAAACTAAATAACTAAATAAACTAAATAAACTAAATAAACTAAATAAACTAAATAAACTAAATAAACTAAATAAACTAAATAAACTAAATAAACTAAATAAACTAAATAAACTAAATAAACTAAATAAACTAAATAAACTAAATAAACTAAATAAACTAATAAACTAAATAACTAAATAAACTAAATAAACTAAATAAACTAAATAAACTAAATAAACTAAATAAACTAAATAAACTAAATAAACTAAATAAACTAAATAAACTAAATAAACTAAATAAACTAAATAAACTAAATAAACTAAATAAACTAAATAAACTAAATAAACTAAATAAACTAAATAAACTAAATAAACTAAATAAACTAAATAAACTAAATAAACTAATAAACTAATAAACTAAATAAACTAAATAAACTAAATAAACTAAATAAACTAAATAAACTAAATAAACTAAATAAACTAAATAAACTAAATAAACTAAATAACTAAATAAACTAAATAAACTAAATAAAATAAATTAATTAAATAAATTAAATAATTAAATAAATTAAATAAATTAATAAATTAAATAAATTAAATAAGTAAATAAATTAAATAAATTAAATAAATTAAATAAATTAAATAAATTAAATAAATTAAATAAATTAAATAAATTAAATAAATTAAATAAATTAAATAATTAAATAAATTAAATAAATTAAATAAATTAAATAAATTAAATAAATTAAATAAATTAAATAAATTAAATAAATTAAATAAATTAAATAAATTAAATAAATTAAATAAATTAAATAAATTAAATAATTAAATAAATTAAATAAATTAAATAAATTAAATAAATTAAATAAATTAAATAAATTAAATAAATTAAATAAATTAAATAAATTAAATAAATTAAATAAATTAAATAAATTAAATAAATTAAATAAATTAAATAAATTAAATAAATTAAATAAATTAAATAAATTAAATAAATTAAATTAAATTAAATAAATTAAATAAATTAAATAAATTAAATAAATTAAATAAATTAAATAAATTAAATAAATTAAATAAATTAAATAAATTAAATAAATTAAATAAATGAAATAAATGAAATAAATGAAATAAATGAAATAAATTAAATAAATGAAATAAATGAAATAAATTAAATAAATTAAATAAATTAAATAAATTAAATAAATTAAATAAATTAAATAAATTAAATAAATTAAATAAATTAAATCAATTAAATGAATTAAATGAATTAAATAAATTAAATGAATTAAATGAATTAAATGAATTAAATGAATTAAATGAATTAAATAAATTAAATGAATTAAATAAATAATAAATTAAATAAATTAAATAAATTAAATAAATTAAATAAATTAAATAAATTAAATAAATTAAATAATTAAATAAATTAAATAAATTAAATAAATTAAATAAATTAAATAAATTAAATAAATGAAATAAATTAAATAAATGAAATAAATTAAATAAATTAAAATAAATTAAATAAATTAAATGAATTTAAAATGAATTAAATAATTAAATAAATTAAATGAATTAAATGAATTAAATGAATTAAATGAATTAAATAAATTAAATGAATTAAATAAATTAAATGAATTAAAATAAATTAAATGAATTAAATAAATTAAATGAATTAAATAAATTAAATAAATTAAATAAATTAAATAAATTAAATAAATTAAATAAAAATAAATTAAATAAATTAAATAAATTAAATAAATTAAATAAATTAAATAAATTAAATAAATTAAATAAATTAAATAAATTAAATAAATTAAATAAATTAAATAAATTAAATAAATTAAATAAATTAAATAAATTAAATAAATTAAATAAATTAATAAATTAAATAAATTAAATAAATTAAATAAATTAAATAAATTAAATAAATTAAATAAATTAAATAAATTAAATAAATTAAATAAATTAAATAAATTAAATAAATTAAATAAATTAAATAAATTAAATAAATTAAATAAATTAAATAAATTAAATAAATTAAATAAATTAAATAAATTAAATAAATTAAATAAATTAAATAAATTAAATAAATTAAATAAATTAAATAAATTAAATAAATTAAATAAATTAAATAAATTAAATAAATTAAATAAATTAAATAAATTAAATAAATTAAATAAATTAAATAATTAAATAAATTAAATAAATTAAATAAATTAAATAAATTAAATAAATTAAATAAATTAAATAAATTAAATAAATTAAATAAATTAAATAAATTAAATAAATTAAATAAATTAAATAAATTAAATAAATTAAATAAATTAAATAAATTAAATAAATTAAATAAATTAAATAAATTAAATAAATTAAATAAATTAAATAAATTAAATAAATTAAATAAATTAAATAAATTAAATAAATTAAATAAATTAAATAAATTAAATAAATTAAATAATATAATAAATTAAATAAATTAAATAAATTAAATAAATTAAAAAAAAAAAATAAATTAAATTAATTAAATAAATTAAATAAATTAAATAAATTAAATAAATTAAATAAATTAAATAAATTAAATAAATTAAATAAATTAAATAAATTAAATAAATTAAATAAATTAAATAAATTAATAAATTAAATAAATTAAATAAATTAAATAAATTAAATAAATTAATAAATTAAATAAATTAAATAAATTAAATAAATTAAATAAATTAAATAAATTAAATAAATTAAATAAATTAAATAAATTAAATAAATTAAATAAATTAAATAAATTAAATAAATTAAATAAATTAAATAAATTTAATAAATTAAATAAAATAAATAAATTAAATAAATTAAATAAATTAAATAAATTAAATAAATTAAATAAATTAAATAAATTAAATAAATTAAATAAATTAAATAAATTAAATAAATTAAATAAATTAAATAAATTAAATAAATTAAATAAATTAAATAAATTAAATAATTAAATAAATTAAATAAATTAAATAAATTAAATAAATTAAATAAATTAAATAAATTAAATAAATGAAATAAATTAAATAAATTAAATAAATTAAATAAATTAAATAAATTAAATAAATTAAATAAATTAAATAAATTAAATAAATTAAATAAATTAAATAAATTAAATAAATTAAATAAATTAAATAAATTAAATAAATTAAATAAATTAAATAAATTAAATAAATTAAATAAATTAAATAAATTAAATAAATTAAATAAATTAAATAAATTAAATAAATTAAATAAATTAAATAAATTAAATAAATTAAATAAATTAAATAAATTAAATAAATTAAATAAATTAAATAAATTAAATAAATTAAATAAATTAAATAAATAATAAATTAAATAAATTAAATAAATTAAATAAATTAAATAAATTAAATAAATTAAATAAATTAAATAAATTAAATAAATTAAATAAATTAAATAAATTAAATAATTAAATAAATTAAATTAAATTAAAATTAAATAAATTAAATAAATTAAATAAATTAAATAAATTAAATAAATTAAATAAATTAAATAAATTAAATAAATTAAATAAATAAATAAATTAAATAAATTAAATAATTAATAAATTAAATAAATTAAATAAATTAAATAAATTAAATAAATTAATAAATTAAATAAATTAATTAAATAAATTAATTAATTAAATTTATTTAATGTTTTTAATTTATTTAATTTATTTAAAATATTTAATTTATTTAATTTATTTAATTTATTTTGTTTATTTAATTTATTTAATTTATTTAATTTATTTAATTTATTTAATTTATTTAATTTATTTAATTTATTTAATTTATTTAATTTATTTAATTTATTTAATTTATTTAATTTATTTAATTTATTTAATTTATTTAATTTATTTAATTTATTTAATTTATTTAATTTATTTAATTTATTTAATTTATTTAATTTATTTAATTTATTTAATTTATTTAATTTATTTTAATTTATTTAATTTATTAATTTATTTAATTTATTTAATTTATTTAATTTATTTAATTTATTTAATTTATTTAATTTATTTAATTTATTTAATTTATTTAATTTATTTAATTTATTTAATTTATTTAATTTATTTAATTTTTTAATTATTAATTTATTTAATTTATTTAATTTATTTTAATTTATTTAATTTATTTAATTTATTTAATTTATTTAATTTATTTAATTTATTTAATTTATTTAATTTATTTAATTTATTTAATTTATTTAATTTATTTAAATTTATTTAATTTATTTAATTTATTTAATTTATTTAATTTATTTAATTTATTTATTTTATTTAATTTATTTAATTTATTTAATTTATTTAATTTATTTAATTTATTTAATTTATTTAATTTATTTAATTTATTTAATTTATTTAATTTATTTAATTTATTTAATTTATTTAATTTATTTAATTTATTTAATTTATTTAATTTATTTAATTTATTTAATTTATTTAATTTATTTAATTTATTTAATTTATTTAATTTATTTAATTTATTTAATTTATTTAATTTATTTAATTTATTTAATTTATTTAATTTATTTAATTTATTTAATTTATTTAATTTATTTAATTTATTTAATTTATTTAATTTATTTAATTTATTTAATTTATTTAATTTATTTAATTTATTTAATTTATTTAATTTATTTAATTTATTTAATTTATTTAATTTATTTAATTTATTTAATTTATTTAATTTATTTAATTTATTTAATTTATTTAATTTATTTAATTTATTTAATTTATTTAATTTATTTAATTTATTTAATTGATTTAATTTATTTAATTTATTTAATTGATTTAATTTATTTAATTTATTTAATTGATTTAATTTATTTAATTTATTTAATTGATTTAATTTATTTAATTGATTTAATTTATTTAATTGATTTAATTTATTTAATTGATTTAATTTATTTAATTGATTTAATTATTTAATTGATTTAATTGATTTAATTATTTAATTTATTTAATTTATTTAATTTATTTAATTTATTTAATTTATTTAATTTATTTAATTTATTTAATTTATTTAATTATTTAATTTATTTAATTTATTTAATTTATTTAATTTATTTAATTTATTTAATTTATTTAATTTATTTAATTTATTTAATTTATTTAATTTATTTAATTATTTAATTTATTTAATTTATTTAATTTATTTAATTTATTTAATTTATTTAATTTATTTAATTTATTTAATTTATTTAATTTATTTAATTTATTTAATTTATTTAATTTATTTAATTTATTTAATTTATTTAATTTATTTAATTTATTTAATTTATTTAATTTATTTAATTTATTTAATTTATTTAATTTATTTAATTTATTTAATTTATTTAATTTATTTAATTTATTTAATTTATTTAATTTATTTAATTTATTTAATTTATTTAATTTATTTAATTTATTTAATTTATTTAATTTATTTTAATTTATTTAATTTATTTAATTTATTTAATTTATTTAATTTATTTAATTTATTTAATTTATTTAATTTATTTAATTTATTTAATTTATTTAATTTATTTAATTTATTTAATTTATTTAATTTATTTAATTTATTTAATTTATTTAATTTTATTTAATTTATTTAATTTATTTAATTATTTAATTTATTTAATTTATTTAATTTATTTAATTTATTTAATTTATTTAATTTATTTAATTTATTTAATTTATTTAATTTATTTAATTTATTTAATTTATTTAATTTATTAATTTATTTAATTTATTTAATTTATTTAATTATTTAATTTATTTAATTTATTTAATTTATTTAATTTATTTAATTTATTTAATTTATTTAATTTATTTAATTAATTAATTTATTTAATTTATTTAATTAATTTAATTAATTTAATTAATTTAATTTATTTAATTAATTTATTTAATTTGTTTTAATTTATTTAATTTATTTAATTTATTTAATTTATTTAATTTATTTAATTTATTTAATTATTTAATTTATTTAATTTATTTAATTTATTTAATTTATTTAATTTATTTAATTTATTTAATTTATTTAATTTATTTAATTTATTTAATTTATTTAATTTATTTAATTTATTTAATTATTTAATTTATTTAATTTATTTAATTTCTTAATTTATTTAATTTGTTTTAATTTATTTAATTTGTTTAATTTATTTAATTTGTTTAATTTATTTAATTTGTTTAATTTATTTAATTTGTTTAATTAATTTAATTTGTTTAATTAATTTAATTTGTTTAATTTATTTAATTTGTTTAATTTGTTTAATTTGTTTAATTTGTTTAATGTTAATTTGTTTAATTTGTTTAATTTGTTTAATTTGTTTAATTTGTTTAATTTGTTTAATTTATTTAATTTGTTTAATTTATTTAATTTGTTTAATTTATTTAATTTGTTTAATTTATTTAATTTGTTTAATTTATTTAATTTGTTTAATTTATTTAATTTGTTTAATTTATTTAATTTGTTTAATTTATTTAATTTGTTTAATTTATTTAATTTGTTTAATTTATTTAATTTGTTTAATTTATTTAATTTGTTTAATTTATTTAATTTGTTTAATTTATTTAATTTGTTTAATTTATTTAATTTGTTTAATTTATTTTAATTTGTTTAATTTATTTAATTTGTTTAATTTATTTAATTTGTTTAATTTATTTAATTTTGTTTAATTTATTTAATTTGTTTAATTTATTTAATTTGTTTAATTTATTTAATTTGTTTAATTTATTTAATTTGTTTAATTTATTTAATTTGTTTAATTTATTTAATTTGTTTAATTTATTTAATTTGTTTAATTTATTTAATTTATTTAATTTATTTAATTTATTTAATTTATTTAATTTATTTAATTTATTTAATTTATTTAATTTATTTAATTTATTTAATTTATTTAATTTATTTAATTTATTTAATTTATTTAATTTATTTAATTATTTAATTTATTTAATTTATTTAATTTATTTAATTTATTTAATTTATTTAATTTATTTAATTTATTTAATTTATTTAATTTATTTAATTTATTTATTTATTTAATTTATTTAATTTATTTAATTTATTTAATTTATTTAGTTTTATTTAATTTATTTAATTTATTGTAATTCTAGTTTGTGGGTTTAATTTTTATAATTTCTAATAAATTTCTTCATCACAACGACGAAAACCATTGAAAGTTTTAATTTTCTATTATGTCCCGAACGTCGAAATTTTTTTCCCACGCAAAGTGGCCAAGTGACTACTAGGATTTTTGGAGATTTCCAAAATCTCCCAAAATAATGCATTTCTTGAAGCATATAATTACAAACGGTCCATTTTTACCTTTGTGTCTATAATCAAAGTTAAGAATCTTTTTATTCTAATACAGAAACCAAGAAATGTCGCCTACTTAAGATGAAATAGGAATACAAATTTTAAATTCAATGATTATTTCTTATTTTTTTGTTGTAATGTCGTTGTTTTCCTAGTGAAGTTAAAACAGGAGTATTAAAAATACAAAATTTTTAAATATTACATAAAATAATACAAGTCATTTTCGAGATCTTTTCGTATTTCCCCGAAAAATGGTTTTTGAAAAGTAAATTAACAAAAACGGCCCAATTTTGTCTTTCAATCTCTAATCTCTATTAAAATCTTGTACTTTTACTACAAAAAGCAAGATATCCTGTTATTTGATTTCAAATAAGAACAAAATGTGTGATTTCACTGATTAATTCGGATTTTGTGATATAAATATCTTGTCTTTCAAAGAAAGTTAGAATAGAAGTGTCGAAAACGCAGCAATCTTAATATGTCAAATTTTAATGGATTATACAAAAATTTATTTACTTCCTGATGTTCTCATATTAACAGATTTCTTTGAAGATTTTCGAAATGTGTCGCTAAACATATAAAATTAGATCTCGCACAATACTTTACATCTCCCGGTTTTAAGTAAGGATGCAATGTTACGATTCACAAAAGTTAAATTAGAATTCTAACTGATATTAACATGTTACATTTTTTTTAAAAACAATAAAAATGGCCCATTATTGACTTTCAGTCTCTAATCTATGTATAAGCTCTTGTAGTTCTCCTACAAAATCCAAGAAATCCATGTACATTGATTCCAAATTAGAACAAAATGTATGACTTCACTGATTATTTCGTATTTTGTGATTTAATCATCTTGTTTTTCTAGAAAAGCTGGTATAGGAGTATCGAAAATGTAGAATATTTAAATAATATACAAAATAATACCAATAATCTTAGAGATCATTTCGTATTTCCTTGAATAGTTAATTTCGGGATTGATATTGACACAAACGGCCCATTTTGGACTTTCCGACTTTAGTCTAAAGTTCAGAACCCTGTTCTTCTTCCACAAAAACCAAGAAATGCAAGTAAATTTAGTCCAAATTAGCACAAAACTGCTAAATTTAGTGATTATTTCGTATTTTGTGCTGTAATTCTTTTGTTCTCCTAGAAAAGTTATTATAGAAATATCGAAAAGGAAGAAAAAGTTATTATCGAAATATCGAAAAGGCAGGATTTTTTAATATTATACCAAATAAAACAGATAATCTTAGAAATGTTCTCGTATTCCTCTGCGAAATAGGTTTCGGAAAGTAAATTAATACAAATGGCCCATTTTTGTCATTCAGTCTACAATCTAAGTTCAGAATCTTGAAGTTCTAATACAAAGACCAAGAAATGCGACCTAATTTAGTCGAAATAAGAACAAAAACTTTAAATTCAATGATTTTTTCCGTATTTAGAGTTGTAATTTCCTTATTTTCCAAGAGAACTTATAAAGAAGTATCAAAACTGCAAGGCTTTTGAATATTATGCCAAAATCATGCTCTCAATATTAGAGATCTATTCATATTTCAATGAGAAATGGGTTTTAGAATGTAAGTTAGTAAAAACGACCTATTTTGGACTTTCAATCTCTAATCTAAAGTAAATTGTATCCAGATTAGAACAAAATGTCTATATTCAATGATTTCTTCATATTCTGTGCTGTAATCTCATTTTTATCCATTTTTAAGGGAAATACGAATATATTTCAGAGATAACAAGTTTTATTAGGGGTAACATATTAAAAAACCTGCATTTTCGATTCTTTTGTAACAAAAGTTATAACAACTTCTCCATTAAAATAAGGAAATACGAGAAAATCATCGAATTTAGGTGCTTTATGATTATTTCGAAAGAATTAAGCTCCATTCTTGGTTTTCATAGTAGAAGTACTAAATCCTGAACTTTAGATTATAGACAGAAAGTCAAAAAGTGCCAATTGTGGTAACTACCATTCGAGACATATTTTTCAGGGAATACGGAAAGATCTTTAAGATAATTATTTTAATTTTCTAAATATTTGAGAATTCTGCATTTTCGATACTTCTTTAATAATCTTTCTAGGAAAACAAAGGCAATTACAGCTCAGAATTGGAAATAATCATTGAATTCACGTATTTGATTCTAATTTGAACTTATTTTCCATACATTTCTTGGATTTTGAAGTAGAAGTGCAAGATCTGAACTTAGATTATAGCAGAAAATCAAAAATGGACCATTTATGTAAATCAACTTCCCAAAATTTATTTTTCAGGAAAATACGATATTATCTCGGAGATTATTGGTTTAGTCTTATAAGAAATCTAAGAATCTTGCACAATCGATATTTCCAGTGGTTTTAGAGATCTTTTCGTATTTCCCTGAAAAATAAGTTTCCGGATGTAAATTATCACACATGGCCCATTTTCGGCTTTAATTCTCCAATCTAAGTTTGCAATCTTTTACTTCTCACAAAAATCCAAGAATTGCTAGTAAGTGGAGTTTAAATTAGAGCCAAACATCTAAATTCAATTATTATTTCGTAAATTATTTACAAAATTAGACCTGTAATTACAGAGATCTTTCCGTATTTTCCTGAAAAATTAGTTTCCGGATGTAAATTATCACAATTAGCCAGTTTTCGAATTTCATTCTCCAATCTAAGTTTGGAATCTTGTACTTCTCATATAAAATCCAAGAAATGCTAGTAAGTTAAGTTTAAATTTGAGCCAAACGGCTAAATTCAATGATTATTTCGTATTTCCATATTTTCCTAGTGATGTTATAACGAAAGAATCGAAAATGGGGATTTTTTTTGAATACTACTCTTAATAAATCAAATATTCTTGGAGATATTTTCGTATTTCCCTTAAAAATGGATTACAAGGAGATTACGATACAATATACGATGAAATCATAGAATTTAGACTTTTTGTTCCAATTTGAGCTTAATTTACCCTAAACTATTGACTAAATGGGTCGTTCTTTTTATCTTACGCTCCAAAAGCCATTTTTTAGGGAAATATAAATAGATCTCTAAGATAAATAGAATTTTTTTGCATGAAATCTTACATTTTTCATACTTCTTTAATACGTTGTATTGGAAAACTCAATATACTTGCATTTCTTGAAAATGCAGGATTAATTAAATATTATAGAAAAAAATAATAATAATCTTATAGTTCCTTTTGTATTTCCTTGAAAAATAAATTTCGGGATGTAAATTAACCCAAATGGTCCATTTTGAGCTCTCTATCTCTGATCTCAGTTCACAATCTTGTACTTCTACTACAAAAACCAAGAAATGTAAGTATATTGAGTTTTCCAAGACAACGTATACAGAAGTATCAAAAATGCAAGAGTTCATGCAAAGTAATACTACTAATCTTCGAGATCTATTCATATTTCCCTAAAAAATGAGTTTTGATGCGTAAGTTAATAAAAACGACCCATTTAGTCTAAATTGAGCTCAAATTAGAACGAAAAGTCTAAATTCAATGATTCCTTCGTATTTTGTGCCGTAATCTCCTTGTATTACATTTTTAAGACGAATACGAAAATTACTCCAAGCATATTAATTTTATTTAGAGTAGTATTCTAAAAATCCTCCATTTTCGATTCATTCGTTATAATATCTCTAGGAAAATATGGAAATTCGAAATATCCTTTGAATTTAGATGTTTGGCTCTAATTTAAACTCAACTTACAGCATTTCTTCGATTTTATATGAGAAGTACAAGATTCCAAACTTAGATTGGAGAAGGAGATCCGAAAATGGGCTATTTGTAATAATTTACACCCGGAAACTTATTTTTCAGGGAAATACGGAAAGATCTCTAAAATTCCTGGTCTAATTTTGCAAAATAATTTAGAATCCTTCATTATCAATACTTCTTACTAACTTTTCTGGGAAAACAAGGGAATTACAGTACAAGATGGAAAATATTCTATGAATTCAAAAATTTTGTTCAAATCTTGATTCAGTTCATTTGCATTACTTGTGTTTTGTAAGAGAAGTACAAGACTCTGGAATTAGATTAGAGACGGAAAGACGAAATAGGCTAATTTTGTTAATTTACTCCCCAAAACTGATTGATTCAGAGAATTAGAGAATATGTCTAAAATTATTGGCTTAATTGTATAAGATATTTATAAATTCTTCATTTTCAGTAGATATTCGCTATCTACATTCCCATCCCATGGATGTATAATATTTCCATTTAAAAAAATTGCATTTCTGTACAGTTTTTTAACAAAAATATCCTTCTAAAAACGTCCAATTCTTTATTTAGCTTAATGTCCGTGTCCAATGAGGCGGGTGATATTCAATATCCAACGGGTTGATATGGAGGGTCTTCTACGTAGGTTCTGACCGGTGCGCCAAGAAACACGGCAATTTTTCCAACATCTATTTACTTTTATTTCATATAATATTTAAAAGTCATGAATTTTTGGTCCTCCCTCTTGTAACTTTACTAGGAAAACAAAGAAATTGCAGCAATAAGAAAGAAATAATCATTGAATTAAAAATTTTTGTTCGTATTTCTTCTAAACTATGTGGCCCTTCTTGGTTTTAATATTAGAATTACAAGTGTCTGATCTTAGATTATAGACAGAAAGTCAAAAATGGACCATTTGTACTAATATACTTCAAGAAATGTTCTTTTTTGGGAAGTCTTGTAAATCTCGGCATATTTTTGACTTTCTCCGAAAGTAGTGTAAGATTTGACTTCTAGAACACCCTCAGGCTATATATTAATTTACAAATAATGGTAATTATTATTCAATGTGTGTATCAAATTAAGGTCTAAATTGTCAGTTAGATTTATTGCGGAACTGTAAGTATGTGTTATGTGTGTAACAAGTTGTTGTTATACAGGGTGATATAAAAAAGCTAGTACATGAAATTAATTACTGGTCGGGAACTTCGCGTGTGGGGTGGCTTGGATTTTGTAAGAAAAGTACTAGATTCTGGAACTAGATTAGACACAGAAAGACGAAAATAGGCTAATTTTGTTAATTTACTCAACAAAACTGATTGATGCGGAGAAGAACGAGAATATGTCTAAGATTATTTTCTTAATTTCATAGGATATTTATAAATTCTTCATTTTCAGTAGATACTCGCTATCTATATTACCATCCCATGGATGAATAATATTTCCATTTAAAAAATTATATTTCTGTACAGTTTTTAACAAAGATATCCTTCTAAAAACGTCTAATCCTTTATTTAGTTTAATGTCCGTGTCCAATGAGGCGGGTAATTTTCAATATTCAAGGAATTGATATGGAGGGTCCTCTAGGTAGGTTCCGATCGGCGCGCCAAGAAACACGGCAATTCTTCCAACATCTTAAATAAATTAAATAAATTAAATTAAATAAATTAAATAAATTAAATAAATTAAATAAATTAAATAAATTAAATAAATTAAATAAATTAAATAAATTAAATAAATTAAATAAATTAAATAAATTAAATAAATTAAATAAATTAAATAAATTAAATAAATTAAATAAATTAAATAAATTAAATAAATTAAATAAATTAAATAAATTAAATAAATTAAATAAATTAAATAAATTAAATAAATTAAATAAATTAAATAAATTAAATAAATTAAATAAATTAAATAAATTAAATAAATTAAATAAATTAAATAAATTAAATAAATTAAATAAATTAAATAAATTAAATAAATTAAATAAATTAAATAAATTAAATAAATTAAATAAATTAAATAAATTAAATAAATTAAATAAATTAAATAAATTAAATAAATTAAATAAATTAAATAAATTAAATAAATTAAATAAATTAAATAAATTAAATAAATTAAATAAATTAAATAAATTAAATAAATTAAATAAATTAAATAAATTAAATAAATTAAATAAATTAAATAAATTAAATAAATTAAATAAATTAAATAAATTAAATAAATTAAATAAATTAAATAAATTAAATAAATTAAATAAATTAAATAAATTAAATAAATTAAATAAATTAAATAAATTAAATAAATTAAATAAATTAAATAAATTAAATAAATTAAATAAATTAAATAAATTAAATAAATTAAATAAATTAAATAAATTAAATAAATTAAATAAATTAAATAAATTAAATAAATTAAATAAATTAAATAAATTAAATAAATTAAATAAATTAAATAAATTAAATAAATTAAATAAATTAAATAAATAAAATAAATTAAATAAATTAAATAAATTAAATAAATTAAATAAATTAAATAAATTAAATAAATTAAATAAATTAAATAAATTAATAAATTAAAAAAATTAATAAATTAAATAAATTAAATTAAATAAATTTATTTAATGTTTTTAATTTATTTAATTTATTTAAAATATTTAATTTATTTAATTTATTTAATTTATTTTGTTTATTTAATTTATTTAATTTATTTAATTTATTTAATTTATTTAATTTATTTAATTTATTTAATTTATTTAATTTATTTAATTTATTTAATTTATTTAATTTATTTAATTTATTTAATTTATTTAATTTATTTAATTTATTTAATTTATTTAATTTATTTAATTTATTTAATTTATTTAATTTATTTAATTTATTTAATTTATTTAATTTATTTAATTTATTTAATTTATTTAATTTATTTAATTTATTTAATTTATTTAATTTATTTAATTTATTTAATTTATTTAATTTATTTAATTTATTTAATTTATTTAATTTATTTAATTTATTTAATTTATTTAATTTATTTAATTTATTTAATTTATTTAATTTATTTAATTTATTTAATTTATTTAATTTATTTAATTTATTTAATTTATTTAATTTATTTAATTTATTTAATTTATTTAATTTATTTAATTTATTTAATTTATTTAATTTATTTAATTTATTTAATTTATTTAATTTATTTAATTTATTTAATTTATTTAATTTATTTAATTTATTTAATTTATTTAATTTATTTAATTTATTTAATTTATTTAATTTATTTAATTTATTTAATTTATTTAATTTATTTAATTTATTTAATTTATTTAATTTATTTAATTTATTTAATTTATTTAATTTATTTAATTTATTTAATTTATTTAATTTATTTAATTTATTTAATTTATTTAATTTATTTAATTTATTTAATTTATTTAATTTATTTAATTTATTTAATTTATTTAATTTATTTAATTTATTTAATTTATTTAATTTATTTAATTTATTTAATTTATTTAATTTATTTAATTTATTTAATTTATTTAATTTATTTAATTTATTTAATTTATTTAATTTATTTAATTTATTTAATTTATTTAATTTATTTAATTTATTTAATTTATTTAATTTATTTAATTTATTTAATTTATTTAATTTATTTAATTTATTTAATTTATTTAATTTATTTAATTTATTTAATTTATTTAATTTATTTAATTTATTTAATTTATTTAATTTATTTAATTTATTTAATTTATTTAATTTATTTAATTTATTTAATTTATTTAATTTATTTAATTTATTTAATTTATTTAATTTATTTAATTTATTTAATTTATTTAATTTATTTAATTTATTTAATTTATTTAATTTATTTAATTTATTTAATTTATTTAATTTATTTAATTTATTTAATTTATTTAATTTATTTAATTTATTTAATTTATTTAATTTATTTAATTTATTTAATTTATTTAATTTATTTAATTTATTTAATTTATTTAATTTATTTAATTTATTTAATTTATTTAATTTATTTAATTTATTTAATTTATTTAATTTATTTAATTTATTTAATTTATTTAATTTATTTAATTTATTTAATTTATTTAATTTATTTAATTTATTTAATTTATTTAATTTATTTAATTTATTTAATTTATTTAATTTATTTAATTTATTTAATTTATTTAATTTATTTAATTTATTTAATTTATTTAATTTATTTAATTTATTTAATTTATTTAATTTATTTAATTTATTTAATTTATTTAATTTATTTAATTTATTTAATTTATTTAATTTATTTAATTTATTTAATATATTTAATTTATTTAATTTATTTAATTTATTTAATTTATTTAATTTATTTAATATATTTAATTTATTTAATTTATTTAATTTATTTAATTTATTTAATTTATTTAATTTATTTAATTTATTTAATTTATTTAATTTATTTAATTTATTGTAATTCTAGTTTGTGGGTTTAATTTTTATAATTTCTAATAAATTTCTTCATTACAACGACGAAAACCATTGAAAGTTTTAATTTTCTATTATGTCCCGAACGTCGAAATTTTTTTCCCACGCAAAGTGGCCAAGTGACTACTAGGATTTTTGGAGATTTCCAAAATCTCCCAAAATAATGCATTTCTTGAAGTATATAATTACAAACGGTCCATTTTTACCTTTGTGTCTATAATCAAAGTTAAGAATCTTTTTATTCTAATACAGAAACCAAGAAATGTCGCCTACTTAAGATGAAATAAGAATACAAATTTTAAATTCAATGATTATTTCTTATTTTTTTGTTGTAATGTCGTTGTTTTCCTAGTGAAGTTAAAACAGGAGTATTAAAAATACAAAATTTTTAAATATTACATAAAATAATACAAGTCATTTTCGAGATCTTTTCGTATTTCCCCGAAAAATGGTTTTTGAAAAGTAAATTAACAAAAACGGCCCAATTTTGTCTTTCAATCTCTAATCTCTATTAAAAATCTTGTACTTTTACTACAAAAAGCAAGATATCCTGTTATTTGATTTCAAATAAGAACAAAATGTGTGATTTCACTGATTAATTCGGATTTTGTGATATAAATATCTTGTCTTTCAAAGAAAGTTAGAATAGAAGTGTCGAAAACGCAGCAATCTTAATATGTCAAATTTTAATGGATTATACAAAAATTTATTTACTTCCTGATGTTCTCATATTAACAGATTTCTTTGAAGATTTTCGAAATGTGTCGCTAAACATATAAAATTAGATCTCGCACAATACTTTACATCTCCCGGTTTAAGTAAGGATGCAATGTTACGATTCACAAAAGTTAAATTAGAATTCTAACTGATATTAACATGTTACATTTTTTTTAAAAACAATAAAAATGGCCCATTATTGACTTTCAGTCTCTAATCTATGTATAACGTCTTGTAGTTCTCCTACAAAATCCAAGAAATCCATGTACATTGATTCCAAATTAGAACAAAATGTATGACTTCACTGATTATTTCGTATTTTGTGATTTAATCATCTTGTTTTTCTAGAAAAGCTGGTATAGGATGATCGAAAATGTAGAATATTTAAATAATATACAAAATAATACCAATAATCTTAGAGATCATTTCGTTTTTCCTTGAATAGTTAATTTCGGGATTGATATTGACACAAACGGCCCATTTTGGACTTTCCGACTTTAGTCTAAAGTTCAGAACCCTGTTCTTCTTCCACAAAAACCAAGAAATGCAAGTAAATTTAGTCCAAATTAGCACAAAACTGCTAAATTTAGTGATTATTTCATATTTTGTGCTGTAATTCTTTTGTTCTCCTAGAAAAGTTATTATAGAAATATCGAAAAGGAAGAAAAAGTTATTATCGAAATATCGAAAAGGCAGGATTTTTTAATATTATACCAAATAAAACAGATAATCTTAGAAATGTTCTCGTATTCCTCTGCGAAATAGGTTTCGGAAAGTAAATTAATACAAATGGCCCATTTTTGTCATTCAGTCTACAATCTAAGTTCAGAATCTTGACGTTCTAATACAAAGACCAAGAAATGCGACCTAATTTAGTCGAAATAAGAACAAAAACTTTAAATTCAATGATTTTTTCCGTATTTAGAGTTGTAATTTCCTTATTTTCCAAGAGAACTTATAAAGAAGTATCAAAACTGCAAGGCTTTTGAATAATATACAAAATCATGCTCTCAAAATTAGAGATCTATTCATATTTCAATGAGAAATGGGTTTTAGAATGTAAGTTAGTAAAAACGACCTATTTTGGACTTTCAATCTCTAATCTAAAGTAAATTGTATCCAGATTAGAACAAAATGTCTATATTCAATGATTTCTTCATATTCTGTGCTGTAATCTCATTTTTATCCATTTTTAAGGGAAATACGAATATATTTCAGAGATAACAAGTTTTATTTAGGGTAACATATTAAAAAACCTGCATTTTCGATTCTTTTGTAACAAAAGTTATAACAACTTCTCCATTAAAATAAGGAAATACGAGAAAATCATCGAATTTAGGTGCTTTATGATTATTTCGAAAGAATTAAGCTCCATTCTTGGTTTTCATAGTAGAAGTACTAAATCCTGAACTTAGATTATAGACAGAAAGTCAAAAAGTGCCATTTGTGGTAACTACCATTCCGAGACATATTTTTCAGGGAAATACGGAAAGATCTTTAAGATAATTATTTTAATTTTCTAAAATATTTGAGAATTCTGCATTTTCGATACTTCTGTAATAATCTTTCTAGGAAAACAAAGGCAATTACAGCTCAGAATTGGAAATAATCATTGAATTCACGTATTTGATTCTAATTTGAACTTATTTTCCATACATTTCTTGGATTTTGAAGTAGAAGTGCAAGATCTGAACTTAGATTATAGGCAGAAAATCAAAAATGGACCATTTATGTAAATCAACTTCCCAAAATTTATTTTTCAGGAAAATACGATATTATCTCGGAGATTATTGGTTTAGTCTTATAAGAAATCTAAGAATCTTGCACAATCGATATTTCCAGTGGTTTTAGAGATCTTTTCGTATTTCCCTGAAAAATAAGTTTCCGGATGTAAATTATCACACATGGCCCATTTTCGGCTTTAATTCTCCAATCTAAGTTTGCAATCTTTTACTTCTCACAAAAATCCAAGAATTGCTAGTAAGTGGAGTTTAAATTAGAGCCAAACATCTAAATTCAATTATTATTTCGTAAATTATTTTACAAAATTAGACCTGTAATTACAGAGATCTTTCCGTATTTTCCTGAAAAATTAGTTTCCGGATGTAAATTATCACAATTAGCCAATTTTCGAATTTCATTCTCCAATCTAAGTTTGGAATCTTGTACTTCTCATATAAAATCCAAGAAATGCTAGTAAGTTAAGTTTAAATTTGAGCCAAACGGCTAAATTCAATGATTATTTCGTATTTTCATATTTTCCTAGTGATGTTATAACGAAAGAATCGAAAATGGGGATTTTTTAGAATACTACTCTTAATAAATCAAATATTCTTGGAGATATTTTCGTATTTCCCTTAAAAATGGATTACAAGGAGATTACGATACAATATACGATGAAATCATAGAATTTAGACTTTTTGTTCCAATTTGAGCTTAATTTACCCTAAACTATTGACTAAATGGGTCGTTCTTTTTATCTTACGCTCCAAAAGCCATTTTTTAGGGAAATATAAATAGATCTCTAAGATAAATAGAATTTTTTTGCATGAAATCTTACATTTTTCATACTTCTTTAATACGTTGTATTGGAAAACTCAATATACTTGCATTTCTTGAAAATGCAGGATTAATTAAATATTATAGAAAAAAATAATAATAATCTTATAGTTCCTTTTGTATTTCCTTGAAAAATAAATTTCGGGATGTAAATTAACCCAAATGGTCCATTTTGAGCTCTCTATCTCTGATCTCAGTTCACAATCTTGTACTTCTACTACAAAAACCAAGAAATGTAAGTATATTGAGTTTTCCAAGACAACGTATACAGAAGTATCAAAAATGCAAGAGTTCATGCAAAGTAATACTACTAATCTTCGAGATCTATTCATATTTCCCTAAAAAATGAGTTTTGATGCGTAAGTTAATAAAAACGACCCATTTAGTCTAAATTGAGCTCAAATTAGAACGAAAAGTCTAAATTCAATGATTCCTTCGTATTTTGTGCCGTAATCTCCTTGTATTACATTTTTAAGGCACATACGAAAATTACTCCAAGCATATTAATTTTATTTAGAGTAGTATTCTAAAAATCCTCCATTTTCGATTCATTCGTTATAATATCTCTAGGAAAATATTGAAATTCGAAATATCCTTTGAATTTAGATGTTTGGCTCTAATTTAAACTCAACTTACCAGCATTTCTTCGATTTTATATGAGAAGTACAAGATTCCAAACTTAGATTGGAGAAGGAGATCCGAAAATGGGCTATTTGTAATAATTTACACCCGGAAACTTATTTTTCAGGGAAATACGGAAAGATCTCTAAAATTCCTGGTCTAATTTTGCAAAATAATTTAGAATCCTTCATTATCAATACTTCTTACTAACTTTTCTGGGAAAACAAGGGATTTACAGTACAAGATGGAAAATATTCTATGAATTCAAAAATTTTGTTCAAATCTTGATTCAGTTCATTTGCATTACTTGTGTTTTGTAAGAGAAGTACAAGACTCTGGAATTAGATTAGAGACGGAAAGACGAAAATAGGCTAATTTTGTTAATTTACTCCCCAAAACTGATTGATTCAGAGAATTAGAGAATATGTCTAAAATTATTGGCTTAATTGTATAAGATATTTATAAATTCTTCATTTTCAGTAGATATTCGCTATCTATATTCCCATCCCATGGATGTATAATATTTCCATTTAAAAAAATTGCATTTCTGTACAGTTTTTAACAAAAATATCCTTCTAAAAACGTCCAATTCTTTATTTAGCTTAATGTCCGTGTCCAATGAGGCGGGTGATATTCAATATCCAACGGGTTGATATGGAGGGTCTTCTACGTAGGTTCTGACCGGTGCGCCAAGAAACACGGCAATTTTTCCAACATCTATTTACTTTTATTTCATATAATATTTAAAAGTCATGAATTTTTGGTCCTCCTCTTGTAACTTTACTAGGAAAACAAAGAAATTGCAGCAATAAGAAAGAAATAATCATTGAATTTAAAATTTTTGTTCGTATTTCTTCTAAACTATGTGGCCCTTCTTGGTTTTAATATTAGAATTACAAGTGTCTGATCTTAGATTATAGACAGAAAGTCAAAAATGGACCATTTGTATTAATATACTTCAAGAAATGTTCTTTTTTGGGAAGTTTTGTAAATCTCGGCACATTTTTGACTTTCTCCGAAAGTAGTGTAAGATTTGACTTCTAGAACACCCTCAGGCTATATATTAATTTACAAATAATGGTAATTATTATTCAATG
The DNA here is from genome assembly GCA_034092305.1 of Diaprepes abbreviatus. Taxonomy (NCBI): domain Eukaryota; kingdom Metazoa; phylum Arthropoda; class Insecta; order Coleoptera; family Curculionidae; genus Diaprepes; species Diaprepes abbreviatus. The sequence goes on along the minus strand of JASJET010000362.1, from coordinate 15,322 downwards.
TGTGTATCAAATTAAGGTCTAAATTGTCAGTGAGATTTATTGCGGAACTGTAAGTATGTGTTATGTGTGTAACAAGTTGTTGTTATACAGGGTGATATAAAAAAGCTAGTACATGAAATTAATTACTGGTCGGGAACTCCGCGTGTGGGGTGGCTTGGATTTTGTAAGAAAAGTACTAGATTCTGGAACTAGATTAGACACAGAAAGACGAAAATAGGCTAATTTTGTTAATTTACTCAACAAAACTGATTGATGCGGAGAAGAACGAGAATATGTCTAAGATTATTTTCTTAATTTCATAGGATATTTATAAATTCTTCATTTTCAGTAGATACTCGCTATCTATATTACCATCCCATGGATGAATAATATTTCCATTTAAAAAAATTATATTTCTGTACAGTTTTTAACAAAGATATCCTTCTAAAAACGTCTAATCCTTTATTTAGTTTAATGTCCGTGTCCAATGAGGCGGGTAATTTTCAATATTCAAGGAATTGATATGGAGGGTCCTCTAGGTAGGTTCCGATCGGCGCGCCAAGAAACACGGCAATTCTTCCAACATCTTAAATAAATTAAATAAATTAAGTTAAATAAATTAAATAAATTAAATAAATTAAATAAATTAAATAAATTAAATAAATTAAATAAATTAAATAAATTAAATAAATTAAATAAATTAAATAAATTAAATAAATTAAATAAATTAAATAAATTAAATAAATTAAATAAATTAAATAAATTAAATAAATTAAATAAATTAAATAAATTAAATAAATTAAATAAATTAAATAAATTAAATAAATTAAATAAATTAAATAAATTAAATAAATTAAATAAATTAAATAAATTAAATAAATTAAATAAATTAAATAAATTAAATAAATTAAATAAATTAAATAAATTAAATAAATTAAATAAATTAAATAAATTAAATAAATTAAATAAATTAAATAAATTAAATAAATTAAATAAATTAAATAAATTAAATAAATTAAATAAATTAAATAAATTAAATAAATTAAATAAATTAAATAAATTAAATAAATTAAATAAATTAAATAAATTAAATAAATTAAATAAATTAAATAAATTAAATAAATTAAATAAATTAAATAAATTAAATAAATTAAATAAATTAAATAAATTAAATAAATTAAATAAATTAAATAAATTAAATAAATTAAATAAATTAAATAAATTAAATAAATTAAATAAATTAAATAAATTAAATAAATTAAATAAATTAAATAAATTAAATAAATTAAATAAATTAAATAAATTAAATAAATTAAATAAATTAAATAAATTAAATAAATTAAATAAATTAAATAAATTAAATAAATTAAATAAATTAAATAAATTAAATAAATTAAATAAATTAAATAAATTAAATAAATTAAATAAATTAAATAAATTAAATAAATTAAATAAATTAAATAAATTAAATAAATTAAATAAATTAAATAAATTAAATAAATTAAATAAATTAAATAAATTAAATAAATTAAATAAATTAAATAAATTAAATAAATTAAATAAATTAAATAAATTAAATAAATTAAATAAATTAAATAAATTAAATAAATTAAATAAATTAAATAAATTAAATAAATTAAATAAATTAAATAAATTAAATAAATTAAATAAATTAAATAAATTAAATAAATTAAATAAATTAAATAAATTAAATAAATTAAATAAATTAAATAAATTAAATAAATTAAATAAATTAAATAAATTAAATAAATTAAATAAATTAAATAAATTAAATAAATTAAATAAATTAAATAAATTAAATAAATTAAATAAATTAAATAAATTAAATAAATTAAATAAATTAAATAAATTAAATAAATTAAATAAATTAAATAAATTAAATAAATTAAATAAATTAAATAAATTAAATAAATTAAATAAATTAAATAAATTAAATAAATTAAATAAATTAAATAAATTAAATAAATTAAATAAATTAAATAAATTAAATAAATTAAATAAATTAAATAAATTAAATAAATTAAATAAATTAAATAAATTAAATAAATTAAATAAATTAAATAAATTAAATAAATTAAATAAATTAAATAAATTAAATAAATTAAATAAATTAAATAAATTAAATAAATTAAATAAATTAAATAAATTAAATAAATTAAATAAATTAAATAAATTAAATAAATTAAATAAATTAAATAAATTAAATAAATTAAATAAATTAAATAAATTAAATAAATTAAATAAATTAAATAAATTAAATAAATTAAATAAATTAAATCAATTAAATTAATTAAATAAATTAAATTAATTAAATAAATTAAATTAATTAAATTAATTAAATTAATTAAATTAATTAAATTAATTAAATTAATTAAATTAATTAAATTAATTAAATTAATTAAATTAATTAAATTAATTAAATTAATTAAATTAATTAAATTAATTAAATTAATTAAATAAATTAAATTAATTAAATTAATTAAATTAATTAAATAAATTAAATTAATTAAATTAATTAAATAAATTAAATTAATTAAATAAATTAAATAAATTAAATAAATTAAATAAATTAAATAAATTAAATAAATTAAATAAATTAAATAAATTAAATAAATTAAATAAATTAAATAAATTAAATAAATTAAATAAATTAAATAAATTAAATAAATTAAATAAATTAAATAAATTAAATAAATTAAATAAATTAAATAAATTAAATAAATTAAATAAATTAAATAAATTAAATAAATTAAATAAATTAAATAAATTAAATAAATTAAATAAATTAAATAAATTAAATAAATTAAATAAATTAAATAAATTAAATAAATTAAATAAATTAAATAAATTAAATAAATTAAATAAATTAAATAAATTAAATAAATTAAATAAATTAAATAAATTAAATAAATTAAATAAATTAAATAAATTAAATAAATTAAATAAATTAAATAAATTAAATAAATTAAATAAATTAAATAAATTAAATAAATTAAATAAATTAAATAAATTAAATAAATTAAATAAATTAAATAAATTAAATAAATTAAATAAATTAAATAAATTAAATAAATTAAATAAATTAAATAAATTAAATAAATTAGATAAATTAGATAAATTAGATAAATTAGATAAATTAGATAAATTAGATAAATTAAATAAATTAAAAAAATTAGATAAATTAAATAAATTAAATAAATTAAATAAATTAAATAAATTAAACAAATTAAAAAATTAAATAAATTAAATAAATTAAATAAATTAAATAAATTAAATAAATTAAATAAATTAAATAAATTAAATAAATTAAATAAATTAAATAAATTAAATAAATTAAATAAATTAAATAAATTAAATAAATTAAATAAATTAAATAAATTAAATAAATTAAATAAATTAAATAAATTAAATAAATTAAATAAATTAAATAAATTAAATAAATTAAATAAATTAAATAAATTAAATAAATTAAATAAATTAAATAAATTAAATAAATTAAATAAATTAAATAAATTAAATAAATTAAATAAATTAGATAAATTAGATAAATTAGATAAATTAGATAAATTAGATAAATTAGATAAATTAAATAAATTAAATAAATTAAATAAATTAAATAAATTAAATAAATTAAATAAATTAAATAAATTAAATAAATTAAATAAATTAAATAAATTAAATAAATTAAATAAATTAAATAAATTAAATAAATTAAATAAATTAAATAAATTAAATAAATTAAATAAATTAAATAAATTAAATAAATTAAATAAATTAAATAAATTAAATAAATTAAATAAATTAAATAAATTAAATAAATTAAATAAATTAAATAAATTAAATAAATTAAATAAATTAAATAAATTAGATAAATTAGATAAATTAGATAAATTAGATAAATTAAATAAATTAGATAAATTAGATAAATTAGATAAATTAGATAAATTAAACAAATTAAATAAATTAAATAAATTAAATAAATTAATAAATTAAAAAAAGTAATAAATTAAATAAATTAAATTAAATAAACTTATTTAATGTTTTTAATTTATTTAATTTATTTAAAATATTTAATTTATTTAATTTATTTTGTTTATTTAATTTATTTAATTTATTTAATTTATTTAATTTATTTAATTTATTTAATTTATTTAATTTATTTAATTTATTTAATTTATTTAATTTATTTAATTTATTTAATTTATTTAATTTATTTAATTTATTTAATTTATTTAATTTATTTAATTTATTTAATTTATTTAATTTATTTAATTTATTTAATTTATTTAATTTATTTAATTTATGTAATTTATGTAATTTATGTAATTTATTTAATTTATGTAATTTATTTAATTTATTTAATTTATGTAATTTATTTAATTTATGTAATTTATTTAATTTATGTAATTTATTTAATTTATGTAATTTATTTAATTTATGTAATTTATCTAATTTATTTAATTTATTTAATTTATTTAATTTATCTAATTTATTTAATTTATCTAATTTATTCAATTTATCTAATTTATTTAATTTATCTAATTTATTTAATTTATCTAATTTATTTAATTTATCTAATTTATTTAATTTATCTAATTTATTTAATTTATCTGATTTATTTAATTTATCTGATTTATTTTTTTAATTTATTTAATTTATTTAAAATATTTAATTTATTTAATTTATTTTGTTTATTTAATTTATTTAATTTATTTAATTTATTTAATTTATTTAATTTATTTAATTTATTTAATTTATTTAATTTATTTGATTTATTTAATTTATTTAATTTATTTAATTTATTTAATTTATTTAATTTATTTAATTTATTTAATTTATTTAATTTATTTAATTTATTTAATTTATTTACTTTATTTAATTTATTTAATTTATTTAATTTATTTAATTTATTTAATTTATTTAATTTATCTAATTTATTTAATTTATCTAATTTATTTAATTTATTTAATTTATCTAATTTATTTAATTTATCTAATTTATTTAATTTATCTAATTTATTTAATTTATCTAATTTATTTAATTTATGTAATTTATTTAATTTATGTAATTTATTTAATTTATGTAATTTATTTAATTTATGTAATTTATTTAATTTATTTAATTTATGTAATTTATTTAATTTATGTAATTTATTTAATTTATGTAATTTATTTAATTTATGTAATTTATTTAATTTATGTAATTTATCTAATTTATTTAATTTATCTAATTTATTTAATTTATCTAATTTATTTAATTTATCTAATTTATTTAATTTATCTAATTTATTTAATTTATCTAATTTATTTAATTTATCTAATTTATTTAATTTATCTAATTTATTTAATTTATCTGATTTATTTAATTTACCTGATTTATTTAATTTATCTGATTTATTTAATTTATCTGATTTATTTAATTTATCTGATTTATTTAATTTATCTGATTTATTAAATTTATCTGATTTATTTAATTTATCTGATTTATTTAATTTATCTGATTTATTTAATTTATCTGATTTATTTAATTTATCTAATTTATTTAATTTATCTAATTTATTTAATTTATCTAATTTATTTAACTTATCTAATTTATTTAATTTATCTAATTTATTTAATTTATCTAATTTATTTAATTTATCTAATTTATTTAATTTATCTAATTTATTTAATTTATCTAATTTATTTAATTTATCTAATTTATTTAATTTATCTAATTTATTTAATTTATCTAATTTATTTAATTTATCTAATTTATTTAATTTATCTAATTTATTTAATTTATCTAATTTATTTAATTTATCTAATTTATTTAATTTATCTAATTTATTTAATTTATCTAATTTATTTAATTTATCTAATTTATTTAATTTATCTAATTTATTTAATTTATCTAATTTATTTAATTTATCTAATTTATGTAATTTATCTAATTTATTTAATTTATCTAATTTATTTAATTTATCTAATTTATTTAATTTATCTAATTTATTTAATTTATCTAATTTATTTAATTTATCTAATTTATTTAATTTATCTAATTTATTTAATTTATCTAATTTATTTAATTTATCTAATTTATTTAATTTATCTAATTTATTTAATTTATCTAATTTATTTAATTTATCTAATTTATTTAATTTATCTAATTTATTTAATTTATCTAATTTATTTAATTTATCTAATTTATTTAATTTATCTAATTTATTTAATTTATCTAATTTATTTAATTTATCTAATTTATTTAATTTATCTAATTTATTTAATTTATCTAATTTATTTAATTTATCTAATTTATTTAATTTATCTAATTTATTTAATTTATCTAATTTATTTAATTTATCTAATTTATTTAATTTATCTAATTTATTTAATTTATCTAATTTATTTAATTTATCTAATTTATTTAATTTATCTAATTTATTTAATTTATCTAATTTATTTAATTTATCTAATTTATTTAATTTATCTAATTTATTTAATTTATCTAATTTATTTAATTTATCTAATTTATTTAATTTATCTAATTTATTTAATTTATCTAATTTATTTAATTTATCTAATTTATTTAATTTATCTAATTTATTTAATTTATCTAATTTATTTAATTTATCTAATTTATTTAATTTATCTAATTTATTTAATTTATCTAATTTATTTAATTTATCTAATTTATTTAATTTATCTAATTTATTTAATTTATCTAATTTATTTAATTTATCTAATTTATTTAATTTATCTAATTTATTTAATTTATCTAATTTATCTAATTTATTTAATTTATCTAATTTATTTAATTTATCTAATTTATTTAATTTATCTAATTTATTTAATTTATCTAATTTATTTAATTTATCTAATTTATTTAATTTATCTAATTTATTTAATTTATCTAATTTATTTAATTTATCTAATTTATTTAATTTATCTAATTTATTTAATTTATCTAATTTATTTAATTTATCTAATTTATCTAATTTATTTAATTATCTAATTTATTTAATTTATCTAATTTATTTAATTTATCTAATTTATTTAATTTATCTAATTTATTTAATTTATCTAATTTATTTAATTTATCTAATTTATTTAATTTATCTAATTTATTTAATTTATCTAATTTATTTAATTTATCTAATTTATCTAATTTATTTAATTTATCTAATTTATTTAATTTATCTAATTTATTTAATTTATCTAATTTATTTAATTTATCTAATTTATTTAATTTATCTAATTTATTTAATTTATCTAATTTATTTAATTTATCTAATTTATTTAATTTATCTAATTTATTTAATTTATCTAATTTATTTAATTTATCTAATTTATTTAATTTATCTAATTTATTTAATTTATCTAATTTATTTAATTTATCTAATTTATTTAATTTATCTAATTTATTTAATTTATCTAATTTATTTAATTTATCTAATTTATTTAATTTATCTAATTTATTTAATTTATCTAATTTATTTAATTTATCTAATTTATTTAATTTATCTAATTTATTTAATTTATCTAATTTATTTAATTTATCTAATTTATTTAATTTATCTAATTTATTTAATTTATCTAATTTATTTAATTTATCTAATTTATTTAATTTATCTAATTTATTTAATTTATCTAATTTATTTAATTTATCTAATTTATTTAATTTATCTAATTTATTTAATTTATCTAATTTATTTAATTTATCTAATTTATTTAATTTATCTAATTTATTTAATTTATCTAATTTATTTAATTTATCTAATTTATTTAATTTATTTAATTTATTTAATTTATCTAATTTATCTAATTTATCTAATTTATTTAATTTATCTAATTTATTTAATTTATGTAATTTATGTAATTTATTTAATTTATTTAATTTATTTAATTTATTTAATTTATTTAATTTATTTAATTTATTTAATTTATTTAATTTATTTAATTTATTTAATTTATTTAATTTATTTAATTTATTTAATTTATTTAATTTATTTAATTTATTTAATTTATTTAATTTATTTAATTTATTTAATTTATTTAATTTATTTAATTTATTTAATTTATTTAATTTATTTAATTTATTTAATTTATTTAATTTATTTAATTTATTTAATTTATTTAATTTATTTAATTTATTTAATTTATTTAATTTATTTAATTTATTTAATTTATTTAATTTATTTAATTTATTTAATTTATTTAATTTATTTAATTTATTTAATTTATTTAATTTATTTAATTTATTTAATTTATTTAATTTATTTAATTTATTTAATTTATTTAATTTATTTAATTTATTTAATTTATTTAATTTATTTAATTTATTTAATTTATTTAATTTATTTAATTTATTTAATTTATTTAATTTATTTAATTTATTTAATTTATTTAATTTATTTAATTTATTTAATTTATCTAATTTATTTAATTTATTTAATTTATCTAATTTATTTAATTTATCTAATTTATTTAATTTATCTAATTTATTTAATTTATCTAATTTATTTAATTTATGTAATTTATTTAATTTATGTAATTTATTTAATTTATGTAATTTATTTAAATTATGTAATTTATTTAATTTATTTTATTTATGTAATTTATTTAATTTATGTAATTTATTTAATTTATGTAATTTATTTAATTTATGTAATTTATTTAATTTATGTAATTTATCTAATTTATTTAATTTATCTAATTTATTTAATTTATCTAATTTATTTAATTTATCTAATTTATTTAATTTATCTAATTTATTTAATTTATCTAATTTATTTAATTTATCTAATTTATTTAATTTATCTAATTTATTTAATTTATCTAATTTATTTAATTTATCTAATTTATTTAATTTATTTGATTTATTTAATTTATCTGATTTATTTAATTTATCTGATTTATTTAATTTATCTGATTTATTTAATTTATCTGATTTATTTAATTTATCTGATTTATTTAATTTATCTGATTTATTTAATTTATCTGATTTATTTAATTTATCTGATTTATTTAATTTATCTGATTTATTTAATTTATCTGATTTATTTAATTTATCTGATTTATTTAATTTATCTGATTTATTTAATTTATCTGATTTATTTAATTTATCTAATTTATTTAATTTATCTAATTTATTTAATTTATCTAATTTATTTAATTTATCTAATTTATTTAATTTATCTAATTTATTTAATTTATCTAATTTATTTAATTTATCTAATTTATTTAATTTATCTAATTTATTTAATTTATCTAATTTATTTAATTTATCTAATTTATTTAATTTATCTAATTTATTTAATTTATCTAATTTATTTAATTTATCTAATTTATTTAATTTATCTAATTTATTTAATTTATCTAATTTATGTAATTTATCTAATTTATGTAATTTATCTAATTTATTTAATTTATCTAATTTATTTAATTTATCTAATTTATTTAATTTATCTAATTTATTTAATTTATCTAATTTATTTAATTTATCTAATTTATTTAATTTATCTAATTTATTTAATTTATCTAATTTATTTAATTTATCTAATTTATTTAATTTATCTAATTTATTTAATTTATCTAATTTATTTAATTTATCTAATTTATTTAATTTATCTAATTTATTTAATTTATCTAATTTATTTAATTTATCTAATTTATTTAATTTATCTAATTTATTTAATTTATCTAATTTATTTAATTTATCTAATTTATTTAATTTATCTAATTTATTTAATTTATCTAATTTATTTAATTTATCTAATTTATTTAATTTATCTAATTTATTTAATTTATCTAATTTATTTAATTTATCTAATTTATTTAATTTATGTAATTTATTTAATTTATCTAATTTATTTAATTTATCTAATTTATTTAATTTATGTAATTTATTTAATTTATCTAATTTATTTAATTTATCTAATTTATTTAATTTATCTAATTTATTTAATTTATCTAATTTATTTAATTTATCTAATTTATTTAATTTATCTAATTTATTTAATTTATCTAATTTATTTAATTTATCTAATTTATTTAATTTATCTAATTTATTTAATTTATCTAATTTATTTAATTTATCTAATTTATTTAATTTATCTAATTTATTTAATTTATCTAATTTATTTAATTTATCTAATTTATTTAATTTATCTAATTTATTTAATTTATCTAATTTATTTAATTTATCTAATTTATTTAATTTATCTAATTTATTTAATTTATCTAATTTATTTAATTTATCTAATTTATTTAATTTATCTAATTTATTTAATTTATCTAATTTATTTAATTTATCTAATTTATTTAATTTATCTAATTTATTTAATTTATCTAATTTATTTAATTTATCTAATTTATTTAATTTATCTAATTTATTTAATTTATCTAATTTATTTAATTTATCTAATTTATTTAATTTATCTAATTTATTTAATTTATCTAATTTATTTAATTTATCTAATTTATTTAATTTATCTAATTTATTTAATTTATCTAATTTATTTAATTTATCTAATTTATTTAATTTATCTAATTTATCTAATTTATTTAATTTATCTAATTTATTTAATTTATCTAATTTATTTAATTTATCTAATTTATTTAATTTATCTAATTTATTTAATTTATCTAATTTATTTAATTTATCTAATTTATTTAATTTATCTAATTTATTTAATTTATCTAATTTATTTAATTTATCTAATTTATTTAATTTATCTAATTTATTTAATTTATCTAATTTATTTAATTTATCTAATTTATTTAATTTATCTAATTTATTTAATTTATCTAATTTATTTAATTTATCTAATTTATTTAATTTATCTAATTTATTTAATTTATCTAATTTATCTAATTTATCTAATTTATCTAATTTATTTAATTTATCTAATTTATTTAATTTATCTAATTTATTTAATTTATCTAATTTATTTAATTTATCTAATTTATTTAATTTATCTAATTTATTTAATTTATCTAATTTATTTAATTTATCTAATTTATTTAATTTATCTAATTTATTTAATTTATCTAATTTATTTAATTTATCTAATTTATTTAATTTATCTAATTTATTTAATTTATCTAATTTATTTAATTTATCTAATTTATTTAATTTATCTAATTTATTTAATTTATCTAATTTATCTAATTTATTTAATTTATCTAATTTATTTAATTTATGTAATTTATGTAATTTATCTAATTTATTTAATTTATGTAATTTATGTAATTTATTTAATTTATTTAATTTATTTAATTTATTTAATTTATTTAATTTATTTAATTTATTTAATTTATTTAATTTATTTAATTTATTTAATTTATTTAATTTATTTAATTTATTTAATTTATTTAATTTATTTAATTTATTTAATTTATTTAATTTATTTAATTTATTTAATTTATTTAATTTATTTAATTTATTTAATTTATTTAATTTATTTAATTTATTTAATTTATTTAATTTATTTAATTTATTTAATTTATTTAATTTATTTAATTTATTTAATTTATTTAATTTATTTAATTTATTTAATTTATTTAATTTATTTAATTTATTTAATTTATTTAATTTATTTAATTTATTTAATTTATTTAATTTATTTAATTTATTTAATTTATTTAATTTATTTAATTTATTTAATTTATTTAATTTATTTAATTTATTTAATTTATTTAATTTATTTAATTTATTTAATTTATTTAATTTATTTAATTTATTTAATTTATTTAATTTATTTAATTTATTTAATTTATTTAATTTATTTAATTTATTTAATTTATTTAATTTATTTAATTTATTTAATTTATTTAATTTATTTAATTTATTTAATTTATTTAATTTATTTAATTTATTTAATTTATTTAATTTATTTAATTTATTTAATTTATTTAATTTATTTAATTTATTTAATTTATTTAATTTATTTAATTTATTTAATTTATTTAATTTATTTAATTTATTTAATTTATTTAATTTATTTAATTTATTTAATTTATTTAATTTATTTAATTTATTTAATTTATTTAATTTATTTAATTTATTTAATTTATTTAATTTATTTAATTTATTTAATTTATTTAATTTATTTAATTTATTTAATTTATTTAATTTATTTAATTTATTTAATTTATTTAATTTATTTAATTTATTTAATTTATTTAATTTATTTAATTTATTTAATTTATTGTAATTCTAGTTTGTGGGTTTAATTTTTATAATTTCTAATAAATTTCTTCATCACAACGACGAAAACCATTGAAAGTTTTAATTTTCTATTATGTCCCGAACGTCGAAATTTTTTTCCCACGCAAAGTGGCCAAGTGACTACTAGGATTTTTGGAGATTTCCAAAATCTCCCAAAATAATGCATTTCTTGAAGCATATAATTACAAACGGTCCATTTTTACCTTTGTGTCTATAATCAAAGTTAAGAATCTTTTTATTCTAATACAGAAACCAAGAAATGTCGCCTACTTAAGATGAAATAGGAATACAAATTTTAAATTCAATGATTATTTCTTATTTTTTTGTTGTAATGTCGTTGTTTTCCTAGTGAAGTTAAAACAGGAGTATTAAAAATACAAAATTTTTAAATATTACATAAAATAATACAAGTCATTTTCGAGATCTTTTCGTATTTCCCCGAAAAATGGTTTTTGAAAAGTAAATTAACAAAAACGGCCCAATTTTGTCTTTCAATCTCTAATCTCTATTAAAAATCTTGTACTTTTACTACAAAAAGCAAGATATCCTGTTATTTGATTTCAAATAAGAACAAAATGTGTGATTTCACTGATTAATTCGGATTTTGTGATATAAATATCTTGTCTTTCAAAGAAAGTTAGAATAGAAGTGTCGAAAACGCAGCAATCTTAATATGTCAAATTTTAATGGATTATACAAAAATTTATTTACTTCCTGATGTTCTCATATTAACAGATTTCTTTGAAGATTTTCGAAATGTGTCGCTAAACATATAAAATTAGATCTCGCACAATACTTTACATCTCCCGGTTTAAGTAAGGATGCAATGTTACGATTCACAAAAGTTAAATTAGAATTCTAACTGATATTAACATGTTACATTTTTTTTAAAAACAATAAAAATGGCCCATTATTGACTTTCAGTCTCTAATCTATGTATAACGTCTTGTAGTTCTCCTACAAAATCCAAGAAATCCATGTACATTGATTCCAAATTAGAACAAAATGTATGACTTCACTGATTATTTCGTATTTTGTGATTTAATCATCTTGTTTTTCTAGAAAAGCTGGTATAGGAGTATCGAAAACGTAGAATATTTAAATAATATACAAAATAATACCAATAATCTTAGAGATCATTTCGTATTTCCTTGAATAGTTAATTTCGGGATTGATATTGACACAAACGGCCCATTTTGGACTTTCCCACTTTAGTCTAAAGTTCAGAACCCTGTTCTTCTTCCACAAAAACCAAGAAATGCAAGTAAATTTAGTCCAAATTAGCACAAAACTGCTAAATTTAGTGATTATTTCGTATTTTGTGCTGTAATTCTTTTGTTCTCCTAGAAAAGTTATTATAGAAATATCGAAAAGGAAGAAAAAGTTATTATCGAAATATCGAAAAGGCAGGATTTTTTAATATTATACCAAATAAAACAGATAATCTTAGAAATGTTCTCGTATTCCTCTGCGAAATAGGTTTCGGAAAGTAAATTAATACAAATGGCCCATTTTTGTCATTCAGTCTACAATCTAAGTTCAGAATCTTGAAGTTCTAATACAAAGACCAAGAAATGCGACCTAATTTAGTCGAAATAAGAACAAAAACTTTAAATTCAATGATTTTTTCCGTATTTAGAGTTGTAATTTCCTTATTTTCCAAGAGAACTTATAAAGAAGTATCAAAACTGCAAGGCTTTTGAATAATATACAAAATCATGCTCTCAATATTAGAGATCTATTCATATTTCAATGAGAAATGGGTTTTAGAATGTAAGTTAGTAAAAACGACCTATTTTGGACTTTCAATCTCTAATCTAAAGTAAATTGTATCCAGATTAGAACAAAATGTCTATATTCAATGATTTCTTCATATTCTGTGCTGTAATCTCATTTTAATCCATTTTTAAGGGAAATACGAATATATTTCAGAGATAACAAGTTTTATTTAGGGTAACATATTAAAAAACCTGCATTTTCGATTCTTTTGTAACAAAAGTTATAACAACTTCTCCATTAAAATAAGGAAATACGAGAAAATCATCGAATTTAGGTGCTTTATGATTATTTCGAAAGAATTAAGCTCCATTCTTGGTTTTCATAGTAGAAGTACTAAATCCTGAACTTAGATTATAGACAGAAAGTCAAAAAGTGCCATTTGTGGTAACTACCATTCCGAGACATATTTTTCAGGGAAATACGGAAAGATCTTTAAGATAATTATTTTAATTTTCTAAAATATTTGAGAATTCTGCATTTTCGATACTTCTGTAATAATCTTTCTAGGAAAACAAAGGCAATTACAGCTCAGAATTGGAAATAATCATTGAATTCACGTATTTGATTCTAATTTGAACTTATTTTCCATACATTTCTTGGATTTTGAAGTAGAAGTGCAAGATCTGAACTTAGATTATAGGCAGAAAATCAAAAATGGACCATTTATGTAAATCAACTTCCCAAAATTTATTTTTCAGGAAAATACGATATTATCTCGGAGATTATTGGTTTAGTCTTATAAGAAATCTAAGAATCTTGCACAATCGATATTTCCAGTGGTTTTAGAGATCTTTTCGTATTTCCCTGAAAAATAAGTTTCCGGATGTAAATTATCACACATGGCCAATTTTCGGCTTTAATTCTCCAATCTAAGTTTGCAATCTTTTACTTCTCACAAAAATCCAAGAATTGCTAGTAAGTGGAGTTTAAATTAGAGCCAAACATCTAAATTCAATTATTATTTCGTAAATTATTTTACAAAATTAGACCTGTAATTACAGAGATCTTTCCGTATTTTCCTGAAAAATTAGTTTCCGGATGTAAATTATCACAATTAGCCAATTTTCGAATTTCATTCTCCAATCTAAGTTTGGAATCTTGTACTTCTCATATAAAATCCAAGAAATGCTAGTAAGTTAAGTTTAAATTTGAGCCAAACGGCTAAATTCAATGATTATTTCGTATTTCCATATTTTCCTAGTGATGTTATAACGAAAGAATCGAAAATGGGGATTTTTTTGAATACTACTCTTAATAAATCAAATATTCTTGGAGATATTTTCGTATTTCCCTTAAAAATGGATTACAAGGAGATTACGATACAATATACGAT
>JASJET010000361.1:0-47124 GCA_034092305.1 Diaprepes abbreviatus | reverse complement strand
CATCGGATGATAAAGAATAACACCAATGTGGAGATATCAATGTAGGCTTGATACTTTTGGGACAAACCTCGTATACACACACTTTACCTCTTTTGAGACTTGCCACCGAAGGCCGCAGACAACAACAGAAATCGGAAAAATTCAAAAGAGTCTTGGTGTTAGGTCGCGTCAGGCTCGTCACGGGCGCTTCAGGTACTCGACTCGCCATATTTATACGCATCTTTAGAAAACCATAAGCTTACTTACATTGGTTCAATTTTGTTTCAGCTTTAGTATTCCAGATTAAATTTTTATCCAACGTGGTATACAGGTACTTTATAGAGTCACTCTGTTCTTCCGTAATATTAATTTGAAGTGAATAAATACACGGTGCTGTTTTTTCTACTTTTTATTTATTATTAAATATATAACTTCAGCATCCTTCTTGCATCACTTTGAGACATCAAAGTATTTTTATTTAAATTTCTGTCAGACAATAATTTACTCATGGACAAAAGAAAATAATTATGGTATTTGCATGTTGGCGAATTTATCATATTTATAATCCTTAAAATGTTAATTGCTTTTCTTATGATAGTAACTCCTGCAATCTTCGTGCATCATTACGTTCGTCCTTGTTGTCAATATTTCATGTAGGTGAATGCAATTAACAATGGGTAAATAATACTGTAGAAATAACGGGAGAGATTTTTGCGCAATAAAATATTTAAACTATTACGTTTCTGTCGTTCCGTTCTTTATAAATAGTCTTAAGGAGAATGAATTTTTAGATTGTGTACGGATAATAATTGTGAACCGTGAAGTATGGAGACCTTGACTCTGTTTTGTTATGTTAATTGAAAGTGCAAAAGTCTTAAATTAAAGAAGAATGAACTATATTAAGCACACGATGCGTTTAATTTTGTGAATGTTTTTTTTTAACAAATAGGAGGCATAGGAACTGTGCACATCCATGTCGAACACGCATTATTTTGAAGTTCCGCAGCAGTTATTATCGTTTCTTGAGTTTTATTGCACAACTGTCTGTGTGTTAATTGGAAGTATGTGCGTGAAAAACTTTATCACAAAAGGCGGGTTTTTTGTTGAAAAGCATATTGAATTATAGGAGATTAAATTTAAAAGAGTTAGTTTTTTTTTCTGTTTCGTAAATCAGTAAGCGTAACTTAGTTTTACCAATTTTTGTTGAAAGAGTTTACGAAGTGCTGTTATGAAATGTATTTTTTTCAGATTTTTAAAATCTACAGTTGAAAAACTTAAAGGCGGTAGAGTAAAATTTCTGATTAATATTTAAAACAAAATAAAATAAAATTTAAAAAAGAAAAAGTTAGATATAAATCGATTTTGGTAAAAATTGGAGAAGGTGGAAACACCCAATTTTTCAAATTTTTTGATGATTTTTTACATACCTCCTATTTTTGGGTCATAGAACAATATGTTATTATTGTTCGTCAATTTCGCGTGATTTTCCTGAAAAAAAAAATTCATTTTTACTCATGGAACTTTTCCGATTACTATCTTTAAATTTTTACCATTTCTATTAAAATTTACACGACAAAACATTTAATAATTTTTTAACCAAAACGTAAGAAAACCATTGGGTTGTCATTTAATACTGTTTCTGAGCAGGATATGCGCCTAAGATTTTAAATCGAAACATGTGATGCGATGTTGCCGCGTTGCCGTTGATTTTAAATATTGTTAGGATAGAAAACTACGATAGACGTGCTGAATTGAGATGCCAAACTTAAACGAGTCCTTCAGTAAGCTATGTTGGTCTAAAAACAAAAATCATTATTAAGCTAATCTGAACTGACCTAAACTTACCTGAACTAAACTTAACTTGATTTTACGAAACAAGCTATTTCATATAAGTCTCCTTCTTGCACATAACTTTAAAGCCTCTAACGGTAAGTAGTTTATGTTTTGTATCCCGATTCTGTTTGACAGCAACTACATTTTAACCAACTTAGTCAACAACACTTCCTAATATTTTTTTGGCACTCGTTAAAAAATATTGCTGTTTAGTAGAGACTACGGGGAGGCAGGACACTCTCAGCCAGGATAGAAGTTGGGGAAGGTTCTACAAGTTTTTCTAAGTGATTGTCACAGTTAGTTTTGATTAGTTCTTTTTTTAATTTTGTTAATATTTTGGGGCTTCTTTTTTGTTACTTTCTACAAGCTATTCTAAATTTTCTACTTTCCATAAGCTATTATACATTTTTCTACTTTCCACAAGCTATTCTATATTTTTGTACTTGTACTTTTCACAGCTATTCTACTTTCTACAAGCTATTCTACATTTTTCTACTTTCTACAAGCTATTCCACTTTTTGCTACTTTTCACAAACTATTCTGCAGTTCGTATACTCTAGAAGCAGAATAATCACCTATCTTAATCTCAATATTGTTCGAGGGAAGATAGACTTGTGTCATGTATTTAAAAATACATGGTACATATCTTTGTGGCTAGGATGTTTCCTCCTAAATATATGTTCACCTAAATAGCCGGGAAAATGAGCGTAAATCTCTCCAAACTCTCTCAATATTTTGAAAATGAGCTCCAGTCTCTGGATCGACCAAAGTTTTAGAGTGCTTGATGCTGAAAACCTTCCTCTGGTTAGCAGTTATAAGCTTTCTAAATACTCTTTTGAACGTTCCTCAACTGGAAGCATCGATACTTTTTAAAAAATCATTCTATATTTTATTTAGGAAAAGATTTTTGAACAAAAATAGTTGTAGTATCAAAAGAGAATGAAGAGTCTAAAGAAAACTTATTATACAATTTGTTAGGAAAATATTTGACAACAATGCGCGGCATTTCGCAGACATAAAAAAACTAGTATTACTTAATATAAACTGCGGGTCCTGTAGAAGAATGTGGGCTCATGCTAAAAAAAAAGAGATTAGAGAGTGTTTTCGAGAACTAGTATTTCTTACTAATTTTGGTTAGATGACAGGGACATCCAATGATATTTAGAGTATCATGCTTAACTCCGCTTTTAGAAAGTCTAGTTTCCCGGCTCGATTTTTCATGTTTTTCCGCTAGATTTTTGGCAAAATATTGTGTACAACTTCAAGAAAAATGTATTATAGTTCAGAATATTCATACCTGTTTAAATGAAAGTGGCAAATTCTAATGAGGTAGATCGAAAAATACACAAAAGTGGCAGGGAAAAGTGGATTTTTTTTTCTTGGAAAAACTACATCGGCCAACAACATATTCGTGTTTTACGATCCAAAAACAGGAGATGTGTAAGAACTCATTGATACATTCGGAAAATTGTGTGTTTTCACCTTCTTCAGTTTTTTAAAATGCTGGTAAATCAAATAAAACTACCGACAAAAAGTAGGCTAAAAAATTATGAGATATATAATTAGTACCCAATAAAACCTCATAAAAGCAGCAGATAAACGCGTTGAAACCTGCGTTTCCATGTAAATTAGCCACCTGACTTGATTGATGAATTCAGCAAAGTCAAACTGCGAAATTAAGAAGACAAATGTAAACAACCTTAAAGGCTTATACATATTTTGTGAATGAGAGTGCTAAAATAAAAAATATTAAATAAATTATTTAACTGCCCTCTTAAACTTACCCCACCCAGTTGGAGAAACAAAAAAAATTACATTTTTAACAGTATTTCTTATTTCTTACTTTCGGGTACAATGTCCTATAATGACATAAATAGTGATGATCCAAATTCGATAGTAAACTTATTTGCCGATCATTTTTCATATTCGTATATATATATATATATATATATATATATATATATATATATATATATATATATATATATATATATATGTTATGTCGGATATTCTCACGGGTGTGATGTGTAACCGAAGGTATTCGGGCATCCCGTGTATGTGCTGAGTCCCTCTCAGGACTGTAAGGCAGCTGACGTTTCGGTGAAATCTCATTCACCATTTTCAAAGCTCACTGTATGGCGTCTACGAGCGAACTGACGCCCGCGACTCGGATGTTGTCGGTACCGTGTGCGGTGTTCCGGACCATCAGGTGGCGAGACCTGCTGCGCGTCATCGGCCCTGTTGCCAGTGTTTGTGGTTGCGTTGCCGAGATGCATATATTTACAATAAGATTGCATCGATATACAATCTGATTTGGATGCATTTAGTGTATGGTGCATTACTAATAAATTGTATCGTAACATCAAAAAATTTAAGGCAGTGCAGTTCTGTGAAAAAAAGACTTTAAGCGAGTACGATTATAAGACTGACAGTATGTCTGTGGATTTGACAGATTCTATATTTGATATTGGTGTAATATTGGATAGTCAGTTAACTTTTAAAGAACATCTACATAATATCGCAAATAAGGGGATGCAATTAGTGAGGTTTGTTACCCGGAATCTGTCTGACTTCAACGATAATATTTGTCTTAAAAATGTTTATTGTAGTGTTGTGCATTCTGAATTGGAATATGCCTCACCAATATGGTCACCTTTCTACAATGTGTACAAATATATATTTCTTATTGAAATCTTAATTTTTTTTTAAAGAAGGCACTATTCCGGTAAATGCACAAATGTCGTTCGACGATATTTTTCAGTCTGACATCGAAAAAGTCGGCAGGTATTAATATCCCACCGATATGTCTCGGAATTTACACTGTATATAGATAGTTATTTCCTAAAAATGTTGCTCTCGGTTCGATAAAACTTCACTGATGATACCATAAAGTAATCGAAACCCGTAAAGAGACAGTATCATAATTGTATTTGCAGGAAACAAACCGTTTGTTTATATTCTTTCTATTATCTGCTCTAAAAGAGAAATCACATATATTAGCAACTAAGATTTAAACTACGAAAAAAAGTGATTTTCGTTATGATCTAATATTTTTTTTATTTATATAGATAGTAATTGGACCTCCTTAAACTCTAAAATTGATATGATTTAATTATAACTTTTCTAGTTGTACTCTTGTAGTTTTTAAAATTCCTTAGTGCTTGAAAACATGCATGCTCACACAAAACATTTACGCTCAAGGCGTATTTACAAAGGTGCGGCATATTACGTATTTTTTTATTTACGTATATTCTGTATTCCACTGCTCATATATAAATGCGATGAAAGGTTATTTTTGCAATATTCCGCCAAATCTTAATGTCATGAACCAATAGTGACCTTTTGTAGTACCAGTATTAATATTAGATAAGAACTACTTAACGCTTTAACCTTTTCATAATCCCTTATTAATGAAATTACGCTGGTTCATGCCATGATCGCTATTCTTCGCCTTATTAGCAATTCTTGTTAATAAGATTTAATTAGGGGAAACCTGTGTAAACATTTAAAAAAATTATTTATATATTTCCTTATTGAAACTTAAAACCTGAATTAGAAAGATCATCTCCTGGGCAACTGCTAAAATTTTAGAGACATAAGATATGGCACGATCAGCTTGTAATCAGTCGTAAACTAATTACATTAATGTATATTGAACGCCTAATAAAAATTGTCTATTTTGAAAAAAAAAATTACTATGACAATTTAATTTATTTCGCAACAAACAGTGCATCAGTTACCTTATTAAAGGGAAATAACGTTATCCTATTTTGAATGAAACTGCAGATAAATTTTATTTATTGTTTTTTTTTTCAGAAAACTTTACATTATAGAGGTTTTTAACAGTTTATGAAGCAAAATTTTATAAGAAAAGAAGTTTATTGTTAATCCACTAACTTTTTTCATTAATAAATTATTTCAACTTAAACTATTTCCACAAAACTTAAATTTTCTATTAATAAACCTTCCTTTAAAAAATAAATCAAACAGATGTTTCTAATTTTGGTTCAAGTTATCATGTAATTAGAGATGGTCTGGAAAGAACTAAACCAACTTGGTAAGAACAACTCGGCCCCACGTTGAGCGCCAGTACTACACTTATTACTTAATTACTTATTGAACAGTTTAAAAATATTTAAAGTTGATTAGGTAACGATGTTTTCATCCCTTAAAAAGTTATCAGTGCCTGAATCAGCAAACTCTTATTTCCGTGGCAATTATAAATGGGCAGGATTTTAACGATTCAATTGCTACAAAAACAGCAGTTTCTGAAGTTACTCTTATCAAAATTTCAAATTAAGGCACTATCTGCAGCTCAAAACTGATAAAATGATAATTCGTATTAAAATACAAAATTTATTTTAATAAAAATACTAGTCGACTAAATTTAAAAATAATAAAACAAAAATGACATAGTTTGTCAATGAAAATGGCAATTTCCTTTACAATACGATTATATGGTTCTTTTGTTATAAATTCAAATACCGCTACTTATCTGTTTTTGAATACTTGCTATCGGGCTGCGATGACTAAAAGATGGTCTCGGCTAATTCAATACTTGGACACTGGATAGCTCTTGAATTTTTTAATATCCCCTTGTGAGTAGTTTGATATAAGTAGTCAAGAGGGAATCAAACTCATCATATTCGCCAGTAAAAGTAGTTGGTTTCGAAGAAATATGTGGTATTTGTGGTAAAGACAGGAACATAGGATAAGCCTCGCATAAAATCAAGAAACAAAAAACTTCAAAAATAAGATAGTAGCTTGCAGAAATAGAAGCAAAGCTTGAATAAATCCTGTCAATGCTTTAAATGCTAGATGAAACTTGAAATAACCGATATAGTTTCTGTAAATTTTTATTAAGGTTATGGCACGCGTAAAATGGAAATAAATTCATTTATTGAACTCGACAACTGTAACAAAAACTATAGAATGTAGTTACCTGATTTTAGTATAGATTGATCGAATCAAATAATAAAACACATAGGTGATCACTGATTTTACTCTTCAACATTTCTTAAATACTGCTAGCACGACCAGTTACAAAGAAAAAGGCTAAATTCGCACAAAATGTCAAAATTCATATTTAAAAAAATTTTTGAATCCGTTCTTATTATTGGAAAATATTCGACACGACATATTTCCAAAATTCAATAATATTAACACAAAACTGCAACAAAAAAAAAAGATAAGCAATTCTCGCACAGGAGAATCGACAAATGATACCGATATAGAAATCTGGAGAAACCATGACTTCAGTTAAAACCAATGCCTATAGATGGCGAGAGGCATACGATCCCTTGCGAAAATCCAAATTTAAATAGAACAAGCATAACAGTAAAAGAGAAGTTACAAGATCTAGTTATTTGACACGTCTACCAGGAATGAGACAAGCGAAGATACACATTCTTATTGGGAACTCTAATCAGAAGAAATTCTATAAACGAAATCTTAACATGGCAGTACATAGGGAGCACCTTAAGAAACTTGGATATATTTTACAAGAAAAAAGCGAAACATCTGTCTATATTTTTTCAGAATATATCGCCTTGCAAAATCCTAAGATGAGATCTTGGGAAGTGTATCGAATTAAAGATGAATTACCCAATTTAAAGCCATCCCATGTTCGCAGTTTTTCACGAAAAAGCAAATTTGTCTAATTATATTTGAGAGTTTGTACTTTGTGGGGCTTAATATTTTCAAAAGATTACCAATCCTAATTATAACACACTATATATAAATGGATTAAATTTTAACAATTTGGCGAATCTGCTTATCAGAAACTATTTTAATATCATTTATCCCTCTAATAATAATGGTGTATTTTCACTAAAGAAGAAAAAATATAAAAACCGGCTTGAAACGAGCTTATAAACAGAATACCATTAATATATGTCCGCTTGTTCTCATTGATATAAAATAAGTTGTCCCATTGTTCCCCTACTTTAATTATATTTTATGGCGTTTAGCTAAAATATCTAAAGAACTATTAAACCAAAACAAGAGTCATTACAAAATCTTGTGAAGGTCATCTACTTCAACTAACCTAGCATGACCTGTTAGAAAATTGACATGCAAAACACGCGTTCGTGGTATTTTAAACGAACAGGATACTGATTTGTTTCCTAAAAATGCAGTGAATATACAGTGTGGCTCATTTTGGTGTTTTAGGTATTAAGATATTCGAAACTGTAAGGGATAAAAAAACAGTAGCTTTGTCTCCTTAATATCGTTTAAAGAAGGACAGGCAAATTGTTCTCTGTAAATTAATCTACTTTGTCAAATATATGGGTCGTAAAATTACTTTATTTTTATTTATTTATCATCGTTTCGGCGTATATTGTAGATAAAGTTCTGACTGTTGATAATTTACAGTTCGGTGACTAATCTGTTAATGTAAGATTCAATCGACACGTGACAGAATGGGTATTTTAAATTGGAAATTGTTTCCTATGTGCTGGCCTCAGCCCGTCCAACATTTTGTAGAGGAATTCTAAACAATATTTCCGTGGACAAGTGACATCCACACGTCCAAACGAGAGTTGTGACCTTAATAAATTTATATCAGTTTATCTTACGGGGAAATCGAGACTTCATGGTGTTTTATGGATTTATAATTTTTCTTTCCTAAATACATTGACAACACTAAAACTTAAGCTAAGAAATGACAATAAGAACTTACCAAGGATATTGTGTGGCATTTTACGATGAGAGAAGAAACTGGAAATCGGATATATTCCCAGCATAACAAAATTCGAAATTATATATATATATATATATATATATATATATATATATATATATATATATATATATATATATATATATATACAGTTTTTTTCTTAATAGCTTTATTCAAAATTTGCAACAATTTTTACTTCGATCAAGATGAAAACTAAACAATTTTCTTTATTCGAAAAATATTCAAGTGAGGTTATATTTCAAAATATCGAAAAAAGTTATTAAAAAAAGTTTCTTTAAATGCAATTTTTAGTTAACATGCAAAAATTTCAGCTGAATAAGATCTTTTGTAAATTGCACCACTGTTGCTAAATAAGACTCAACGCAACCTACATAAAGCTTCCTAGTTTTGACAATGCTTCATTCCAGACATATATTGTTTAAAGTAGCTCCATACTAAATGTGTGTTTTTCTACAAAATCCAAATAGGGCTATTAAAATTTGGCCACATGTGATGAAAAGTTTGTTTTTGACCTTGAATAAGGTAATTTCATAAAATTACTATTTTTGAAAACGTAGTTTGTGTCTAAAAGTAATACACATTAATACTAAGAAAATAGTTTAGTTGAAAACACTCAAATTTTCTAATAAAAAATCATAACATAAAAATTAAACGCAGGGGCCCTATCCTCGTACTGGAGAACGTGAAGTGAACGGTGAAAAGGTTCCGAACGCGTATTCTTGAAATGTTCATCGCTCATATCCTCGTTCGCCCGGTGAAAGGCAAGCGAACGGTGAAACATGCGCAAATGAAATGTCAGCCGCTAAATGACATACTGAACGCACGAATTTCAAAAAATTAAATAGTATTAAAAATTTTTATTTTATTTTTGGTTCTTCAAAATAACTTGTCATTAAAAAAAAATAATATGTTGACGAACCGTTTCTTTAAGACGTTTTATTTTTTGAATAAACAGTTGAAACGTTAATTAGGTGGTACCCAGATATTTTTAATATTTTCAAACTTTTTAATAAAATATCCTTAGAAAGTTGAATATGTCTCGCAAATATTAAGTAAATTTGAGATTACAGACATATAAAATTATTACAGGAGATTCTGTTCATAACTCAATTGTATGAGTGTGCTATTTAAAAAAAATTCTAGGGTCAGTTCTGCTTATGGATTTAACATAAATACTTGTGTCTATAACAGCTGAGTATCTTAGTTTTAAGCAGTTAAATCTAACATAATTCTTTTCATGACACAACTTATAATAAATTTGAGAAATCGCAATTTGTAAGCTATCTGAAACTTTTATTTAAATAAGTAACAAATTTTATATTTAAATTATGTTAACTACAGCACTTACTTAATTAGACTGTGTTAAACACTAGACGACACTACAATTAAATAAATATTATGATTATAATTTATCGAGAGATATAAATATGAACCTTAAAGACCTACGAATGAGGTCCTTCAGCATAAAAACCTTATTTATGGTACATTTTATCTTCAAGCCTCTACAAATCTTTATAAAATAAAAAAATATATGTATTTAAAGTTGAATGTGAGATCCGCCAGTATCTTTAATGGACGTATTCTGTCATGCCTTTGGTTTCGGTCCCTGGTCATAAACAGTTTCACTATCTTCGTTGAAGTTTCAGGTTTTCTCTCAAATTTACTTTGCAGGACAGAACATCTTGCAGTAAGAGGTTGGACACTTTGTGAATTCATACAATAAATAATTGATTGGATAGTTTCCATAGTGCATAGGGATGATGGCTCTTAATCATACTACGTAGAGTGGTAATTTCCACCGTTTCAAGGTTTATCAGTGTTGACTTTCTGCAATTACTGTCAGTATAATACTTTGTATATATGATTGCTGCTTTTTTCGATATCCCCTTTTCTTTATATATTAGAATCTTCAAGTACTTGGCTCTTTGTATGCCTTTTTGTTTAACAGTTCTAAGAGTGTCAATTTAAGATAAATTTAATACAGGCAAAGTACAAATATTGTAATGACAATCAATAACTTCACAAAAATAACAACAGCAGTATTTTTTTTTTACTTTTGACGATTAATTTAAAGTACCAAAACTACTTTTTGCCTAAAAAGGCAACAAAATATACTACGAACATTTTCGGTCTGACAGCTCATTTCAATCTGTTATCAATTTTATTTTTTGAAATTCTCGGGTTTTAGCACATTCATATTTGGCAACATTGGCTTTTTAAGAATACGGCTTTTACTGTCAAAAAGTTCACATCGCCATTCCCATCGCCGTTCACCTCACCTTTCACATCACACGTACGAGGATAGGGGCCCAGACTATTCTGATGACACTGTGTACTTGTTTCTCTTAATTATAATGTGTATTAATTTTAGACACAAACTAAGTTTTCAAAAATAGTTATTTTATGAGGTTATCTTATACAGGGCCAAAAACAAATAAACTTTGCATCGCATGTGACCAAATTTTAATAGCCCTATTTGGATTTTGTCGACAAGCACACATTTAATATGGCGCTACTTTAAACAAAATATGTCTGGGATAAAACATTGTCAAAACTAAGAAGTTTTATGTAGGTTGTATTGAGTTTTATTTTGCAACATTTATTATGAGACCTGTGGCATACGATAATATCGTCCTTTTTTAAAATGTGTTTTATTTTTTCTGACAGCTCACTAGTGTACGGTAATGCTACATATTTTTGCTGTTTATGTTCTATATTTCTTCTTATTAGGTTGTTATAATAAATTAAATACACTATTCACTAACTTAAAAAGTAAAACTTCTCTCATGAATAAATCAAATGGAGTATATTCGAACCTTGCACAAATTGTCTCGAAAATTATATAGGTATGACGAGCCAATTACTAAAGAATGAATGGCCATAAATATAGGAAAAACACCTTAACAGCGTTAATTACAATAGTACCATAATTAAGAACAAATATATGAATTACCAAAAATTACAGATAGAGGAAATGATAGAAATTAAAAAAGATAAAAATACAATGAACGACAGAACAGATATAGGAAATTTGAGCCACATCTGCACCAGCCTAATTTAAACAAAAATATTACGGTATTTGATCCTGTTAATAAACATCAAAAATTGAATATCTTCTTAAATATAAAATTAAATGTATGCGTTTTTTCGGTTTCTAGTTGCATTGTAAAATGTCAAAAATAACATAAATTCGCATTCCATGTATCCTCAGTACCAGAATAGACGACGTAAGAATCGCACTCCATTATTAATTAATAAATAAAATGTTCCGGGTGCGTACTGGTAAAATTAAATATATTTTAAAATTTTGAATGGTGTTTTAAAGTGTTTTTCTTAAATGATTTTTTTAATTATATAAAAAATATTTTAAAGGATGGTAAATAAATAAAAAAAAAAATTCTTTAAAATGCCTTAAATAGAGGGCGAAACGTCAAATTGTTTAGATTTTTTGTTAGATAAAGAACCTAAGCCCAAGAAAAGACAAAATAGAAAACAAGATCGCCCCCCCCCACCCCAAGAGCTTTTAGTTCAGGAAAATAGACCCGATTTTGTCACTTATACTATAGTTTATTCAAGAACTAGAGAGAGTAATAAATCATTTTTTACCCTTTTTTTTTTCTTCGCAAACTACCTTTGTTCTTTAGTCCGATTTCTTTGGCAAAATCTGTTAGACACATATATTATTCATGGAAATGGGTTAGAAATTTTAGAATCAAAAATACCGGTCTATAATAATGGACTATTTGGTTGGATAACAATAGATATTTGGATGTGTGAAGTGTTAAAAAGGATTTTAATCCTTGTCATAGGCGTCGGAAAGAGGTTTATTTTATCACTAAGTATTTATGGCATAGAATATTATTTCGGTAAAAAACCTGAAATAAAAAGTTTTTATAATTTTATTTAATTTCTTAATAATTCACATACATTAGAAAATATAGAAAATTTTGACATATTTCACACAAATCACAACTGTATTTTTATTATTTTTAATTGTGG
This sequence comes from Diaprepes abbreviatus, assembly GCA_034092305.1. Taxonomy (NCBI): domain Eukaryota; kingdom Metazoa; phylum Arthropoda; class Insecta; order Coleoptera; family Curculionidae; genus Diaprepes; species Diaprepes abbreviatus. The sequence goes on along the minus strand of JASJET010000361.1, from coordinate 34,610 downwards.
CATAGAAATCGTTTTATTCCGACTAAAATGTAGCCTTTTTGTCTCAAAAAATTCTAAGTTATAATTTAAATACTTACAAAATATCCATTGTGAAAAATATAAGAAGTTAAACATATATAAAAAAAAATAAATTCGTCCATATAATATTAAAATTTTTTTGGGGCTATCGGTCATTTTATTATTAATTAAAAACATTTTTAGGATATTTGACGGTTTAGTTTATTTATTTCTGAAACCATCTGCAGAAATGTAATTTATTTTTATAAGTTACAGAAAATTTAAATAATAAATTGTGTTTACGCTGGTAAACATTACGTATCTAATTCGTAATAAAAGTCACATTTTCCTATTTGCCTTTGTTATATGGATTGTTCCCAATTTTCTGCACTAACTTTATTCAAAAAATCTTTCAAAAGTTCAGTTAAATTACTAATTTTGTAAGTTGTAATATTTCTAGCAACTCTACCTTTTACTTGAGAGAGATATTTCCTTCTCCAACGGATATATTCCAGACGATCTAGAAGAACAGATTTCCTATCTGCTTTTTTCCATAAAAAATTAAGTTCTCTTAGCAATTTCCAGAGCTCAGTTCTTTTAATTTCAGGTAAATCCCGATCTTCATTGATTTTACTTAGAATTTTGTCGACGGTTGGGATCTGCTTCTCTCATAATAAAATGTGTGTACAACTTCTTTTATTGCAGTTTACATCTCTTTTCCAACGAGGTTTTTCGTCTGCCCCTGATCGAATGTAGCTTGGGAATACTAAGAATTCCAGTAGTTTTTTTCCTTCAGTATTGGGCAAATAGTAGATTTTCCAACTCCTCTCATGTTGGAACACAACTCAACAGAGTTTTTAACATTATTATCTAGATATTGATATCTTAAGGCATCATAAACATTCGTCGTAATAAGTTCTTCGTTGAGGAAAAAATGCCCTGGTTTTAATGATTTTGGAAGCCATATCTTTTGGGTATCTCACTAATTTCAAATAATATGTAAAAACAAGCACAGACAAGATAAATTACTAAGGACACACTGTAAGGTGTACTTTGCTTACTGACAGGAATTAAATTGAACTGCCAGAAATTTTATTGTAGCAGGGAATTTATAAAATTTATAATGTTTAAATATAATTAAATATAATTAGATTTACGGCAGTCCTCAGATATCTGCGGCACTGGAGCAGGTACGTTGGAGGTTTCGATAACAGTTTTATTACTCTCTCTAGTTCTTGAATAGAGTATAGGAATGTGTATGCTTGCGATCGCCCCTCCCCTTCCCAAAAGCTTTGAGTTCAGGAAAATACAACCGATTCTGCATTTTATATTAGGAATATGTATGCTGCTGGCAGTCCCGTTGACAACTTGTTTTTCTTGCGATAGCCCCCCCCCCAAGAGCTTTGAATTCAGGAAAATAGACCCGATTCTGCCTCTTATACTAGGAATGTGTATGCTCGCATCCTCCCTCGCTGTCGGCAACTTGTTTTTTCTTTTGATCGCCCCCCCCCCCCACTCCAACAGCTTCAAATTTCTGATAAATAGACCCGACCCTGCCTTTTACACTAGAAATGGGAATGTTGCTGATGTCTCTCTCCCCCCCCCCCCCCCCGTCGACAACTTGCTTTCGCTTGACATACTGCACTTTTGTGATATCACCGCCCCCTCCAAGGAGAGAGGCTGGATCCGCCCCTGTATATATATATATATATATATATATATATATATATATATATATATATATATGGATTCCGAAAAATAAGTTCTAGAGGGTAAAATTTTACACACCCGGAAAAAAGAACCATTCTTTATATTATTTAACATAATATTAATTTTTTTTTGAGAACTGTAAAAAGTGTTATGTGTCCCAAATTTTACTTAATTAACTTTAAAAACAAATGATATAAATTTAAAATCTTAAAAGAGTAATAAATTTTAACACCTAGTATCTTAAAAACCAAGCAGACATAACTTGAAATTTTTCGCACTTATTTGGAAACGCTCTATATATATATATATATATATATATATATATATATATATATATATATATATATATATATATATATATGTATAAAATCTTTTACCATAACTTGATTTTTATAAAATAAATTCAAATTTTTCCCATCAAAACGAGTCTTTCAAATACAAAAATCGCAACTTCATATCCGTTTATGAGATGACAAACTTTAAGAAAGTTTTAGACAAGATCTTCCCCAATATCCGATTACACTGACAACATTGTAGAAAAGTCGATTTTATACTAACAAAAATATCAAATTTTTAAACCTCCTTTGAAGAATCTATCCTATATATGGAAGTTTTTATCATTTCCTATTACGTTGTGATTTCGGAAGCAATTTGATGCTTTCGATCATACTATTTATCATATATTTAAACAAATAAATGCCTAGTTGCTGGTGAATTCTTAATATAGAAAAATTATTATTTGTGGTGTTTTGTTGCCACTTAAAATTAATCTATCAACCTTACCTATACTCGAAAGGTCACATTCCACAACGTTCAAAACAAAGAGTAGGCAGGCCAGACAAAACATTCGTTTAACACGGGTATTATTTCCCAAATCGACTTTACCTTGATTTTGATTCAGTAAAAGTTTAAGTAGCTGAATAAGTAATATATGTAAAGTTTTTATATATGAATTTATTAATATAAGAAAAAGAATCAATTTAATAGTTGTCCATAAGCACTTAGTGTTTAATTTCATACTAAAATGAATTTTAAATTAATTTTAACAAAGCAAAAAGGACTCAATGTAAATGTGATTAGCCTGCTAATAATTTCACTATGCAATATGGATTGTAGAGGAAACTTAACTGAAACAACTTTTTTTAAGAGCAAAATTTATTTTGTTGTTTATACAGGTTGTACAAATTCCTGGAGCTATAATATGAAGATTTAGTCCAATTTTCTTTTGTCTGAAAGTAGATCGTTTCCGAAATATAGTTTGTCAAAATTATAATTTTTTAAAACTGTTTTGTAAATATTCATTTGAAAAATTGCTGGATTTGCACTAAATTTAATATCTGACTACAGTTTCGATGTATATTCTAGAGGGCGCTACTAGCAACACTTTGTCGACATCTATAGCTTCATAATTTTTTGCCTTTGAATATTATAAATTTCTGTGTAAAAATCCTTACTTCAAGACATTTTTTATTTAAAAAAATTTATTATTAGTAGGTGTCTCTTTGAGCAACCGTTCCTGAGATAATCGAAATTAAATGTTTTATTGCGTATTTAAAGTCGTCGCAGCCTCCTTCGCCCTTTGTCCAGGCTTAGAACAGGTTTAAGAAATTTGGAGCATGTTTAAGGACCAACAGGTCAACAACAATAAAAATTTTAATAGTAATGAGCTAATAACCGAACGGTTCTGACGGATCAGACAGTAGCTCACAAAAGACCAGACATTATACTAATAGATAAAATTTCTAGGCGAACTACACTAATCGACATCACTGTACCTCACAACAACAACCTAAGGCCAAAATACAACGAGAAGATCGCCAAATACAGAGATCTGGAGGTTCAAATCCGAAGACATTGGGCAATGAACAGCGTCCAAACGATTCCCATAATACTGTCAACAACTGGAGTGATACCAAAGAACCTCCTGCAGAACATCAAGGGACTGGGCCTTAGTGAGCATCTGTATAAACCTATACAGAAAGCAGTTCTCCTTGCAACCGCGAGAACCGTCCGAAAGTTCGTAGGAAATACAGCAGACAACGTCACCTAGGACCCGATAACATGAAAAGGGTTCCCACAGAGCTTCATACTTTTGGTGTCTTTGTATGCCTGGTATGAGTGAATAATCCCTGGAGGGAGTGCGAAGCTGTTTGGCTTGTAAATCATAGAACGAGCTAATAATGGTAATAATGTAAGAATGAACAAAAAGAATAACATACAAGAAATGAATCAAAACAGAAAAGTTGTATCTACTTAATTGTCTATTTAAACTCTAAGTAATTGTTCAAAATGACCTATGTATTCATGTACACAAAAACTAAATTTATTGTGAAAATTGCATTTGCGCATCTAAGCATAAAGTGTTTATTGAATTTTTTAATCATGCCCACAATTTCTTCGGTGATTATAAGTCTACGGTATATCATCTGCTTAAGAATTTCCCATCAAAAATAATTCATAGATTTTAAGTCCGGTGAGCGGGTTGGCCAATTTGCAGAAGCATTATTTTCTCTGCTGATCGATATGAAGTGTCGGGATACATCGTCGTGCATGAACTACAATATTTAATTTAGTAGCCAATGAAAGATCGTCCAAGAAATTTGGCAAATTTACCAGGTATTCTGATAGATGTTGCGGTTAGCAATGTCGATTTTTTTCGGAAAATCCGTGTATTGGTTTCAGGAACAAAATGAATGTTTTTAAAAATCAAAGTATTGGTCACCATCAGCTATAACTTTTGCACATCTTTCAGTCAGAGAATGAATTCTGCACCAACCAATTATGAATCCAAATCTTGAATTCTTCGTAAGAATGTATGCAAAATTAAACAAGTGGTTTTTCGCCTTTCAACGTCTCTTTTCTTCACTTCATATGGAACGCTTTTTCCTTCTTTTTGGACCTTACTCAATGCATGTAGACGTTCGGAAATAGTGAATTTGGAAAAACATTCAATGCTGATGTCCAGCGTTTTAACGTTTGAGTTGAACTTTCTTCCAATAATCTTTGCAAATCTGCAAACTTTTGGGCCTGACCTAAACCTTCCTTGTCCATTACATTAAACTCACCACTATTTAAAGCGTTTAAAGAATCGTTAATGAGTTTTTTAAAATAAAACATTCTCACCGAAAGCTTCAACCAACAATCAATAATTTTATCAGCTGTTTTCTTTAACTAAACAAAAGGTAATAAACTTCCACGCAAAACGTCTTTTCCTGGCACTAAGTTCAATATCATCGAACCTGTAAAGAACTATGCTTTTTGCATAATGAGAATGGATAATAAACTTGCTTTTAATGGCGTTAGTATATACCAACAAATGCATTAGTGACACCATCTCTTAAAAATTATTCATAAGATTTCATCCATAATGAATTGTTGAAGGAGCAAAACTTTTGGCTTCTCGAAGACACCATTGTTAGCTCGTTGCTAAAACACGAGTAAAATTTTTGAAACCTAAGCTTGGATAAACTGTGACGGGGGGTTACGACGAGTCTCTACGCTATAAAACATTTAAATTCCATTGGCTCCGGGACGGCTGTTCGAAGCAAAGGCCTTACTTTTTATAATAAGAGATGCCAAGGAATAAAAATTTTTATTCAGAAATTTGATATAACGAGGCCCATAAAAGTTCTGAGGCTTTAGATGTAGGGAAAGTGCTGCTAGTGGCACCTTGTGCAATGTATATCGAAATTATAATCAAATCTTGGATTTTTATCCTAAAAAGCCCCAAAGTACAAAGTCTGGTGCAAATCATTCTATTAGTAAGATAAATATTTACAAAACAGTACAAAAAAAATATAACTTAGACACTCTGTACTTCGGATACCATCAGCTTTTGGAATAAAGTAAATTGGACTGGATCCCCTTATTTTAGCTTCTGAAATTTGGTACATATCTTTTAGGAACACTCTGTATCCTACTTATAGACAACAAGAAAGGACGAATTATTTTTTATTGTCACTGTTGCTTGGAAGCACTTTAAAATAGCTCCATAAATTTGTACATATCCTGATCTAGTGGGCGAACATATTCATTTGTTTTAGAAATGTTGACGTTAAATTTATATTAATGTCATTTGCCTCTAGTGAAGCAACAGTGAGACACTAAAATAAAGCCCAAGTGACACAAATTGTAGCTCTAGATAAGACAGGATACAAACAGGAAGATATCGTATGACGTGTTAGAAGATTACAGTATCGAATATATAAAGAAGATATCAAGATACTAGAAATTTCTTCTGAAGTTTCGGTCCTGAACAGTGACTGATAATCATTTTTAATGTTCAGTTCTACACAAAATCGCATGTTAAAACTATACTACTAAATGTCAAACAGATCAATGTCAGTAGCTTTCTCACTGTCAAAGCAAAAAAGATATGTGAAAAATAATATTTAATTTTAAGGTTAAGTTACCTCTGGTGGCACAGTAGAGAAGCAGTATAACTTAATAAGCTAAAAATGAACCGCAAAATGTTAAAAATAAGAAAAAAACATCGATCCTGTACAGGTCATAACTTGACAGTTTTCGACTGTTTGTTGTATGACTTACTATCTTTATTTCACCATATAGAATCATCCCCCCAAGTGTCCTGATATATTATCCGAACAGCCTATGTATCGAAGGATAATCTATAATGTGAAGTCCGTATAAAAATTACCTTTTCTACTGAAGACACTGCGCCATTTAATAGTATTTTACTCACTTTAATCACAATCTATATTTATGTATATGTATGATGGTATACAAAATTGGAAAAAGCAGTTAAGCCCTATTTAGAAAATATAGTATTTTATCAATAATTAAATTAAATATAGAATAAAGATGAATTAAGGCTAATAAGAAAGTAAAGGTGACTTATAATGGAACAGAGTTGCGTCTCATACCTAGTTTAATACTATTTTTGCGAATTATTAAAAATATATATTCTTGTGATCATGAAAATGCAAAAATACTTTATAAAATATTAGAAAAACCAATTCCATTTGCTTTTCGTTAATTGAGTTCTAGCCAACTTTTCTTCTTCAGATGCCATACCAATTTCAGACATTGGAGAGAAAATTTTGTTTTAGGCGCATTGGTATCTATGATCATTTGGCGCCTTTCAGACATTGGACAATAATCAGCGTGTCTTGTGCTCTTATTACATGTATACATATTGCGCCAATCTCTCATCCAACATAGTGGGAAATTGCATTTTAAATAGAGACTTCTCGTTACCTAGTTACTTTGAAAACACTGTTAAGGTTTCACATTATTAGAATTTTCCAGGACGCATTTTTATTGGAATTTCGAAAATATGGAATAAATATTCTATCGAGATTAGAATCTAATCACAAAAACCAAATCGATTACCCCAATGCTATAGAAGAGTTAATAAACAGTTTCCATCTGCGATCTCATATGTGGTGTAAGTTTTTGAGATGGTGGTATTATGCTTTGGAGAACCATTAGTTTGAAGCGGTTCACCAAACTCTTGAAAGTGATTAGGCGAAAGACTGGTAGTGACTTTTATATGAAACATAGCTCAAAAGTAAAACAGTAAATGTGTCAGGATGAGACAAAATTTCAGTTATGGGAAAGACAAGATCATATCTATCGAAGATTTAGCAAACGATAAGCCAGCTGCAGTGTGATATAGGGAGTAAGTTTTGGAGAAGCCATAATGCTTGGGGAGGTCTTAGAAGGGACATAAAAAACTTCTGGAAATAACTGGATGAATAACTGATGATTTTTATTGTCAACATTTAACATACTATATGTGAAAGATACAACATTCATATGTTTACCAAAGAAAGCAAATTCAAAAGAATGCAGTGACTATCGAACAGTCTCATGTCACATACCCTTTTAAAAATTGTACACATTCCAAATTGGAGCTGGATATTAGTGACACACAGTTTGGCTTCCGGAACGGGGTGGGTACAAGAGAAGCATAATTTGCTTTTAATGTGCTTACTCAAAGATGCTTAGATATCAATCAGGACCTCTATGTCTGCTTCATAGATTACAACAAAGCTTTTGATAGGGACCTAGAAAAATTAATGAATAAAATATTAAGAGTTAGTGGAGAATATGGACTATCTCTTAACACGAAAAATACCAAGTTCATGATAATTAGTAAAAACAACACCAATAGTAATGAAACCCTAATGGTAGGAGGCCAGCACAGAAAGAGTTAAGAAGTACACTTACTTGGGAACCCTAATAATAGAAAATAATGACTATACCGTCGAAATAAAAATCAGAATCGAGAAAGCACGTGTCAACTTTATTAGAATGAAAAAGATTATCTGCAGCAAAGATCTAACGTTAGCCCTGAAAATACGACTGACTAAATGTTACGTATACAGTGTTCTATATTATGGAATGGAAGCATGGACACTGAATCGAGAGGCAGTGAGAAGACTTAACTCTTTTGAAATGTGGACCTATAGAAGAATTCAGAGGATTTCGTGGGTGGACCGAATTACGAACGCCGAAGTGTTGAGAAGAATGGGGAAAGAAAAGGAAGTCGAGATAACAGTAAAACAGAGATAACTGCAATATTTCGGACACATTATGCGGGGAGAAAAGTACAACATCTTACGGCTCATAATCCAGGGCAAAATAAGTGGCAGAAGAGGCGTAGGACGACGACGAATTTTATGGCTAAAAAACCTAAGGGAAAGGTTTGTTGAAAACAACTATTTAGAGCAACTGCAAGTTAAAATAGCTATTATGATGCCAGCCTCCGCAATGGAAAAGGCACTTGAAGAAGAAGAAGAACCAAAAATTAGAAGAGCCACCATATAGCTTAGACTTAAATTATATTGTATTTTTTCACAAATATTCCACAAGTTCCATCCGTATTTATAAATATATATATATATATATATATATATATATATATATATATATATATATATATATAAATATATATATATATATATATATATATATATATATATATATATATATATATATATATATATATATATATATATATGTTGATCGTGTTATTTAAAACAATCATTATTTCTTTTAATAGTTTGTGGTTAATATCTTTTCAGGAATTTAGGTGAAATTAAAACATTTTTCTTTTTTCATTAACGTTTCGGTTTATTTTATTTAATACATCCTTAGCCTTTTTTTTTAATTGAAAAAAAACGAAAACATCGTTTTCTTCATGAAAAACTTTATAAGTTAAATTATGGTTTCCTTACTTTAAGGAATATTTACTATGAAAAACTTGTTTTTCTTGGGTGTAGTATTTACATAAGTTTCTGCCTGTTGTATCACTCTAGGCAAACTAAAATTAAATTCAATAAGAGCTTTGTTTTATTAAAAAAAAGTTTGTAAACATTTGCAATTTTATGGCATAATAAGGTGGTTATAAATATTTTCAAGATCATTGGTGTCAGTCCTGAAATTAATGATATTGGGTGTTTTTTTATATAGATCATTCATTTCATGAACTTTTCTATTTTAATTACTATCGTTGTCTTATTTTGACATTATTTAGGGTTATGTAATTTTTCAATTGCATGTTTTGCTGGTACCGTATTGTTGTTTGTGTTAAGACTATGAGTACTATATTTATGATTTTGAGTCCTATTTTTTAATTGTTTTACCAATACATATCTGACTACAATCTAGGCAATTAATTTTGTAAATAGAGTTTCTTTCTTCCTTGGAAATATCTGGTTTTAATTGAGTATAAAAGTATTTCGAATTATTAAATGATTTTCGGGCAATCAGAGTATTATGTGGTTCTAATTTTTTTTTTGATTGGTTAAATTCAGGTACATATGGTAGGCCGAGATACATTTGGTTAGTGATAAATTGTTTCTTTGTAGTATATTATTACCATAGTATTTTTTATTATCTGTTGAAAAAATTTTCTGAGATTGTTTATAGAAGAAATTCATTGTTCTATCTGTTAACATTTGTTTAGTATTTTTTGCGAGTGTTAGAGTTATAATATAAGTATTTTCCAGATTAAACGTCTTTTCTGAACCAATTTGATTTTATATTGCCATTTTGATCCTAGATGATAGTTAAATCTAGCAAATTTATGGATTTATTATTGTCTTTATCACAAGAAAATTTAGTCCTTTCGTGAAAATTATTGAATTTGTTTTGAGTGTATTCAGTTTCGTCTCTAGGTATTCAAAGTCTATATTCATCCACATATCTTTTAGAAAAGAGAGGTTTGTAATTTAGTTGGTTAACTATATTTCCTTCTAAATACATAATTACTAAATTTACAATAATGGCGGAAATGGACGATCCAATAACAATGTCATAAATTTGAGAATAGAATTTTTCGTTAAACTGAAAATATGTTTGTGTAAGACAAAGCTGTGGAATCTATAAAATCTTTTTTTTTATTAAATTTCTGTTAAGATATTGACTACAATCTTTTAAAAAATAGTATTTATAAAAGAATAAAGCCCGAAAATGTATCTAAAGTTTACTTCATATATTATCTTTCATTTATTCCATAATATATAATAGGTTTTTTACTCCTTAAATAAAAAAATTCTCTTAGGCGATATTGCAAAAGTATTTGTCATGATGCTGTACAAAAATTACGATCCCGCTAGTAAGAAACCAGTTAGCTCCGCAATTGTGTTTTCTAGCATTAGCATAACATTTATTGCAACTATCCGCGAAAACAGTTATACCTGCATCACCGTATGATTGCATTCCCACATTCACATAAATATTTACATTTTATGTAGTAAATCTTTTCATTTGCAAGGATTACACGATCGGCCAGTGATTAATGGAATATGTTTTTACTTTATAGCGTGAATATAAAGCTATTTTACAGTTGATCAGAATGTTTTTCTTAAAAAGGTAACTTTAAAAATGTTGCTACATAAAATAATTTAAAGCAATGTAAATGAACATATACCAATGTCATTTCCAGATGAAATACATCTTATATGTATATATATATATATATATATATATATATATATATATATATATATATATATATAAATATTGGCGAAGCGGACGTGAAAATTTGTCAATCTACATGATTCTCGTATTAAAAAGTGCGGAGCACTCCAAAATATGGAAAAACTCCGGGTCCGACAGATGGCGACAGCGACATATTTCTGTTTTAATTCACCGTCGCGCCACCATATGACGGTTCTTTTACAAACTTTATTAATCTGTGTGGTTCTTGTGTTATCAAGTGGACCATCGAGATGTCGCCTTTGTCGTCGTATTTGCTGTGTTTTGATTATAAATTCAGCTTTATACGATGCAAAGGCGAGATGATGGTTTGTACCGACTGCGGTGGCCTGACGAGTCCCATATTAGGACGAAACAGCACTGTCGCCATCTGTCGGACCCGGAGTTTTTCCATATTTTGGAGTGCTCCGCACTTTTAACACGAGAATCATGTAGATTGACAAATTTTCACGTCCGCTTCTCAATATTTTATTCTATTTTATTTTAAATTACACGGACAAAAACTTATCTACTTATATATATATATATATATATATATATATATATATATATATATATATATATATATATATATATATATATATATATATATATATATAAAAATGCTTTCAAATAGGACAAAATTTCACTCCCCTGGGGGGCGACATTCTAGACTTTACGACACGATAAAAACGCATGGAAGATTGATTAGTGCTGCTTTCGGCCAACTCGCGGAATGTTTAGTAGGGACTCTGCGATTATCGCCTGACGTAGAGTCTTAACTAAAGAGTTTCTCACTCCCTTGGTACGTGTTTACATAAACAATATTAACTATGTTTTACATAATATTACAAAAAATGTTAAGTTGTCTTACATGTATTATTTAACGACATTTTGATATAAAATATATTTATTTCGTAATTATGGTGAAATAAATTGAAAATCTCACTTTCTTGTGTATCACTTCTCTTTATGTAAACAGGGAAGTGAGAGCTCACCAGGGAAATGAGATTTGATATGAGTTTCGCTCATTTTTACAATTTGGCTTTAAGGGCACCGATTACAGGGAAATACATGCTTTTTATTAAAAGTTGTGACGAAAACTCTTAGCTGTCATTGCAGCGACAAGTATGAGCACTTTCGATTGGGCGTCATAAAATATTTTGCCCTGAGAGCAAACGTTGATCATATTTTCAAAGAATGTGAGAATGAGATAAGTAATTCCGGTATCACAAGCACTTTGAAGTTTTTAGATATGAATAATTTTATCAGTGACTGAAGATAAATAATCTTGATGCTTTGATGAAAATATCCACTTTGGATATAGACTCCAAGAAAGAGTTTCCAGAAGAAAAAAATGACGAGGAAAAGAAGAAAGATAAATAAAAATGACACTTCAGTAGAAAAAGGCAAGGAAGATAAAACCGGAAAGAAAGGTAAAGAAAAGAGAAATAGTCAAAAGCTCAAAAAAACAGTCAAAATCAAGTATGGCTGTACTTTTAAGAAGAAACAAAGGAAAATGGGACAAAAATAAATCGATTGACTGTTCTTGTACAATTGTGGTGCTACATGTAAAGCTGATACGAATAAGATTGAATTTAACGCATCACATGTCGTCAATGGGCTCAAATGAATTGTATTGCCAACGTTTTACCTGCTCACATTATTTGTCGGATGAAGATGAACCATAAATTTGTAGACCGTAATATATCTGTTTATTTTTAATATTAAGGTTTTGAATAAAGGTATTAATGATTTTAAATTGGACTCCAAACCGAGCAGCCGTCGAGGAAGCATCACTTGAAAATGTCAGCTGACGTGACCATTGAAATCCAGAACAACACCAGTGTATTTTCCACTATCCATGAAAACCTACCTTATATATATATATATATATATATATATATATATATATATATATATATATATATATATATATATATATATATATATATATATATGTTTACATAAAGAGAAGTGATACACAAGAAAGTGAGATTTTCAATTTATTTCACCATAATTACGAAATAAATATATTTTATATCAAAATGTCGTTAAATAATACATGTAAGACAACTTAACATTTTTTGTAATATTATGTAAAACATAGTTAATATTGTTTATGTAAACACGTACCAAGGGAGCGAGAAACTCTTTGGTTAAGACTCTACGTCAGGCGATAATCGCAGAGTCCCTACTAAACATTGCGCGAGTTGGCCGAAAGCAGCACTAATCAATCTTCCATGCGTTTTTATCGTGTCGTAAAGTCTAGAATGTCGCCCCCCAGGGGAGTGAAATTTTGTCCTATTTGAGAGCATTTATATATCTATATATATATATATATATATATATATATATATATATATATATATATATATATATAAAGAGATACATTTTCGTCGTTAAAAAAAGAAATATATAAAAATCGATACACGAAACATGCTACCCAAACAATAAAGATCACATCATTCGGCAACAAAACTAACGTGTTTTCGCAGTTCGACCAATGTGTCGCACCAATGGTTTCCCTATGAGAACGCTATATGCTTTTAAACCAACAAGTGTAAGAAAAAGCAGATAATATTTTGTCCGTATAATTTTAAAATAAAATAGAAAATTCTCGCCTATGTGGACATAAGATTGTTGGTAAACATTATTCTCGTGTTAATAAGTGCTAAAAGTTCCAAGACAAAGAGAAGCTCCGGGTTTGGAAATGAAGACAGCGATGTTTCTTCCTCGTATGGGACTCATTAGGCCATTGAGTCGGTACAACCCACCATCAGACAAGACACGAACTGCGACATCTCAATGGATCACCAAATAACACGAGAATAATGTAAACCGACAATGTTGTATAATCCATCATGTGATGTCTCGACGGCAACTTAAAAAAGAAATGAATTAAAACTCGATACACGAATCATGCTACACGAAGGATAGAGGTCGCATCATTCGGCATCGGCAATCAAACTAACCACGAGTTTTCGTAGTCCAAGCAAGATGTTCCACCTACGATCTAATTATGAGAGCGCTACGTGTTTTTCAAAACAAGAAATATATAAAAGAACAGTTAAGTTTTTGTCCGCATAATTTTAAAATAAAATAGAAAATTCTCTGCTGGTCGGACACAAGATTGTTGCTAAACCTACCTCTCGTGTTAAAAAATGCGGAGAACACGAATAGCGACATCTCGATGGAACACTCAGTAATACGAGAGCAACAATGCTATAAAAAACTCCATTGTCTTGAAGTCCTGCTTACTTTTTATTAGAAGAGTATTTTTATATTAAAATTTCACGGACGACAACTTATATATATATATATATATATATATATATATATATATATATATATATATATATATATATATGCTCTTTTGGGTACCAATAATATACAAGAACTCTCTTCTTCTGTATATCATAGTACAGGTACAGAGGTACATATATAGTTTATAGTTGTGCATATTATTTTTGTAAAAATCTATATTCACAAGTTTACATGTGAGGTATTGTAAACTCTCTAAATAGCATTGGATACATGAATAACATCAATTTACATCTCTTGGCACCAGATCAGTGCCACAATAGTAGAATATGGATTCTTTTATTAAATTTTATTTGAAATCAAAATAATCTACAATTGTCGGTTTTCCATGGTTTTATTTTGTTTATTATTGCCAAAACATTTCGATCAGTGTATGCATCTATGCCTATTATCAGGTGAAAACTTAATAACTTTCACTTGATAATCTCTAGAGGTATATGCATACATTAGTCAGAACAATGTGATAATTCTAAAAATATAAAGACTGCAGAAGGAAGGCAATAATTTTTCAAATCTGTTACCAAAGCATGAAATTTCACATAATAATATGATTGGGGAAATCTAACTTTGTCCTGAAACTGAATATATGGCAGGCTTTTTCAAAAATATTTTTTTTATTATTTGATCTTAGATTAAGTATTAATTAAAATCTACAAAAGAGATCCTCTGCATCTGTAATGTTCAGAGAGCTAATGCTATGTTGTCTTTCTATCATAGTCATGGTCTTCCTAATGGTTTTTTACAAGTTTTTCCATCTTCCTGCCTCCTGACATTGCCGGCATATCGCAGTCTTTCTGCTTTAATTATTTTTTGCAATGTCCGGTAGTTCTTGCTCCCTGTTTGTTCTGCTACGGTACTGCTGTGTTGTATCATCCCTTATGGCATGAATATTAATAATTTTCAAATAGTAGGTTTCATATATTTCATTAACATTTGACCGTTTTTCAATACCGTCATAGCCAGCTGTGAGTAAAACGTCATAGCCAACTAAGATTATAACTGAACTAGAAATCCCCAGTATTATCGCCATATAAAAATATTAAATTGGCAATATTTCGAAAATTAAAAATATTCGGCATCTACAACCTTACACAAACTTACCCTTATTTTTAATGCCAAATAACATAAAATTACAAAATTTGGGAGTTTCAATTTGAAAAAATTGATTTTTGACGATTCCTACAATTTATTTTATGGAACACATAAATGGTTATCAAAATATTATAAAAATTTAATAAAGTAGATCCTTTCGTACAAGGAATCCAACACAAATTAAATAGACAAGTTTTCTTCATAAAAAAATTGATAATTATTTTGAGGGCCTTCAAACGTCATTTTTGACATAAAAATTGAAATATGTCAAAAACGCTTAGATTTAGGTAAAGTACATGATACACAAAACCTGCCTAGAATCTTGCGCAGAATCAAAAAAAGCAATAATATATAGGATGTTCTGTTACGCAAGTTGACATCTACTTCTGATCTAACTGGAAGTGTCACTATCTGGAAAATATTTTGGCTGAATTGCCTCAACCTACATTAGTATACTGTCAAATTTTCAAAATTTTCCTATATACAGTTTTCTATATATAGATCGAAATGTTTCCCGGTGAACACCCTGTGTCATATCCTCCCATTTCCAATTTAAATGGCAGATCAAGTAATCGTATTAATGACCGGTATGTCGGTGATGATGATTTTGTACTAATCTTTTAGTCTCCAAAAATATACATCCTGCATTCTCTCATTGGTAATCAAGAATTTATAGTACCTTATCTGAACTAAATAACTCAATTCAAGATACATAAAATCATTGCTTATTAGGGTACGTCGCCAGCAATGGACACTGACTTTGATTAGACGAAGGGGCAATCCTTTTTGTCAATTTTATCATTATTACCTTCATTATAACGAATAATATTGATTTTTGAAATTTCATTAGCACTATTATTTTCATGGATTAAGCAGGGTTTACAAAAATGGTATCATAAATTTACACAACTCACATGTATGTGCTGATGAAAATTCTCATGCAACTATTGTTTCGCGTCATCAACATCAGTTCAAATCAGTTAATATCTGGGCAGGAATCATTTGCAATTTTTTGATTGGACCATTCGTATTGCCGGGCACAACTGAATGGAGAACTTTATTTGGAGTTCCTCCAGAACGTTTTTCACGGTTTAGCAGAGCACTTACCGCTTGAAACCCTTCGAAACATCTACTACATGCATGATGGGGCACTACCTCATTTTAGTGTTGTTGTACGAGAGCACCTGAATAGCGTCTATCCCGGGAATGTATCAGACTTCTCGGAGTCTATATTGAATCCTCTTACGAAGTTGTTAACTGAGCAGTTAGTTTAACATTTTATTGAAACTATGGTGATAGGAGAAAATTCCTCTTTTTCATATTCAACCCGACTAACAGTGTAAATAAAATGACGTTTTTTCTAAAACGATTTTTAGTCAATAGTTAAAGGTATGTAAAAAATGCTGTCCGAAGTTCTTAACATATAGGAAGTAAAAAAAATGGAGTCTCACAGCTAGTCCGTACCTGCAGCTGTAAGTAATTCACAACACTTTCTTGGATAATAATTTGAAGAGTCTTACCTAGTATATAGCATATTAAAATTGAAATATGCTAGGTGCTTCAACATTTCTGTGTAAAAAAATGTGATTCCATTGCAGTTCTTTGGAAGCCCATATCTTCGAAGAGGAAGCCTATACAAAAAAAAAGTTTATATGAACTTGTAGTATTTCTTTCACATATTTTTCATATCCGGTAAATTTCCCCTATTTTCCCGGACATCCTGTATATTAATATGATGATAATAATTGTCCAGTCATTCAGTATTGCTACTTTGATCAGATATCAGCTTACCCTTTACAACGAGTAACATAATATTTCGCAACATCCTCGATAAGTCCACCTTTTTGGTAATCGTTGGTTTTTTCTTGCTTTCTATAAGCTATTTTTTGTCCCACTTCTATTTCAATAAAAGGAGTATTCATTAGTGAAATAAGTGCCGTAATTAAAATACAATTCAATTATTTATTTAACTTACAATAGACAACTTTAATTGACACTGTAGTAACAGTTGGAAGTACTTTATCAACAATAGTTTAAGCATTGAATATAAAATAATTATTCACTCAAATTTTATTTCTTTTGTCTAGCTTGATGATTCATTAAATTACTGAACTCAACCTCCTTTTTTCTTGACCATAACATAGTATGAAAAAAAAATTGATGTTCTCAATCAATATTTTTAGGGTTGAAAATATATTGAGAGACATATTTAAATTGAATAACTTAACATGCAATGTTTTATATTGTTTATCTACTATAGTGGGATAAATATCACTTATTTAATTCGTTTTGAATTGAATGGAAAAAAAATTATAAACGATAACACTAAAATAGTTGGTTTAAGTTACATTCTCCAAAATTATTTTTTTTTTAAATGAAAAACCTTTTAAATTTTTATCTTATAAAGGGTGTTTTTTATATAGGTATAGAACTTTAAGTTGGCAACACTTTTTTAACTGGCGGCCATTTTGTCAGCTGTCAAGTGATTTGTGTTTAGTTTGGTTTGGCATTTCAACATGAATAGACTGACGCCTGAACAACGCTTCCAAATTGTGCAAATTTATATTGAAAATCATGGTTCTGTTCGAAATACGTATCACGCACACACACAAGTCCATTTTACGGTCAACATAATCGTCCATCAGAACAATTAATTCGATTAACTATGGAACATTTTCGCACCACATTTACTCTAAATGATAATACGCATCCACAGAGATGTAGTACAGTGCGTACAGAAGAAGTCATTGCTGCTGTAGAGCGTAGCGTAGAGGAAGACCCGAATTAGTCTAACCGCCATCGTGCACAGGAATTGGATATGTGTCCATTCACTTTATGGAAGATTTTGCGGAAAGATCTTGGTTTGCGTGCTTACAAAATCCAACTCGTGCAAGAATTGAAGCCACACGATCACCTAGCAAGGCGTAGATTCGGTGAATGGGCCCAAAACAAGATTGCCGTTGATCCCGATTTTCATAAGCTAATTTTGTTTAGCGATGAAACTCCCTTTTGTTTGAATGGATACGTCAGTAAACAAAACTGCCGTATTTGGAGTGATGATAATCCTCAAGTGTATGTTGATGTCACGTTACATCCAGAAAAACTGACTGTTTGGTGTGCTTTATGGGCTGGTAGAATCATTGGTCCGTACTTCTTTAAAAACGATGCTGGTCAGAACGTTACAATCAATGGTGACCGCTATAGAGCCATGATTACTGACTTTTTCGTTCATCAATTAAACAACCATGATGTGCAGGAACTGTGGTTTCAACAAGACGGCGCAACATGTCACACAGCTCGTGACACAATTGATTTATTGAAAGAAACGTTTGGTAACCGCATAATTTCACGTTTCGGACCTGTGAATTGGCCTCCAAGATCGTGCGACTTAACGCCGCTAGACTATTTTCTGTGGGGATATGTGAAGTCGCTAGTCTACGCCGATAAGCCCGAAATGATTGATCACTTGGAGGACAACATTCGCCGCGTTATTGCCGATATACAGCCACAAATGTTGAAAAAAGTCATAGAAAATTGGACCTCCAGATTAGACTACGTCCGAGCCAGCCGTGGCGGTCATATGCCAGAAGTCATATTTAAATTATAATGCCAGAAGGTTATCTTTCGAATAAAGTAAATTTCATATCAATTTAAAAAAATCATCTTTGTTTTATTCCATTTAAAAGTTCTATACCTCTATAAAAAACACCCTTTACTTAGTTGTTTCCTAAAAGGTTTTTGTCCAAATGACCATCTTCGAGTAGTGAACACCTTTATAGAAAAGTACGTAGAGTACTATAAAGTTTCAGTTTGGATATTTGCTGACTTTTATAAAGCAATCGAAACTGTAAAATTTCTATCGATAATAGTCGAAATGGAACTACGTAGAGGTAACTGCTGATAAAAAAAAGACTTATAGAGTACATATATGGCAACTTGACCACAAACATAAAATTAAACGAAACGACAAACAAAATTTAAATTAGCATGGGTGCCCAGACAGAAAACACAACTTCATCCAAACATTCTACAATTGTTCTCGAATATGCGTTCAAATTATTGTTATGGATTAATGCAGAACTAGTAAAATCTACAACAAATGTTGATCTTAAAATAAACAAAACTAAAATCCAAATAACTATCAAGGTGGTATGTTTCAAAATATTAAAATAGCTAACAAAAAAATAGCAGAAATTTGCCAATGTTAATATGTTTATAAATAACATAAAAAAATCTGAATGCCCAACCAAACAAGTTCAAAACAAATTAGAACAGTCAGCCATCATTCACTGCATAGTCAGCCATCAGAACTATTATATCTACATATATATTTATGCATGAGCAATGCATGTTAAGAAAATCACAAAAAACCTTAGAGTAGCTTAAAGAGTGGAAAGTGCCATGCTGGGAATTATAAAGTGAATAAAAATTCCTAATCATATTATTTGTCAAATAACCGAAGTCACGGATATTGCAACGTCTCCCTTTTTACAGGGTACGACAACGGATGCGTACGGCAGCTCAATATGTCGGAGGCCAGGTTCGTATCTCTAATTGTGCTGTTCTTTAATTACCCAGTAGGCGCCACCTATTTTACATTATCTGTGTTACTTACCTAGTGATTAAACAGGAAAACACATAGGTATAAGGAATGATTTTAATTTATTGACTGCTGGTGTATAGCTCCATAATGAAACGACTTAATTAAAACAAAATAACAATTCCATTTTATTCCAAAAAAAAATTATTATGCACATTAATCAGAATGGTACAATTTTTTTATATACTCTTTCTTGATAACTATGGGTATTACATCGTTTTAAAAGGTTATATAAAATTTGGCCACAAACGTTCTAGAACCTTTAATTGCCAATAAAGTAAGTTTTATAAAGAAAGTTATCAAAAAGTTCTTACATGTTATTATGTCAAATGAAAATATATTTATATTGTTTTATTTGCATGTAAAAGAATTGATGTAGAGCTCCAATTCTCCAAATTAAAGTTTTCTCTTACCTGGTCTATGCTATGGTAATTCTCACTTCTATTTATTTGATCCAGCGCTGTTGCTAGGATTCCTGTTGTTGTGGATGAATGGGGGCTTCACAGGGCCAATTCCAACTCACCAACCAAACGCAGGGTAAGGGTTAAAATCGTTGTGGTAACACGGACAGGAAAACTAGGGCCGGAACCATCAGAAAGTCTTAACAGCAATATCAAAATGGAAATCACAGTAAAAGGAATGAGATGAAGCCAAAGATGAAAAATACTTGCTTCAGATAGTCCTGAAATAAAATACTATTTTTACCACATGTTCGTAAAAATAAAGGGCAAAATCTTACCTCGTTGATTAGTGGACTTTAAAAAAAACACTTGACCGTGTGCCCTTTCAAAGCTAATGGTAGGATTGGTCTACTGTCTTCGACGGTTCAACAATAAAGGGAACGAAAATGAAAATTTCTCTTACAACCAGACGTGACAAATCTTAGGGATATTTGTAGTTACTTTTGCCAACCTTATTCTCAAACTGGAGCACTCTAACCTAGTTCCGAACTTACACTGACTACCAGGTAATACATCAAATATTGGCAAGCCATGGAAAATCATCAAAAAGAAAATTATGATCAAACAGTCCAAAGTTACTAATCATGATTAAAACAAAGTTCAAAAAAATTGCTACAAATTCCATACTGTATACTCAACCTTAAATGATCAGTCACTACATGCCGTGCTCGTGTCAACGAATCGGGTATACATCCATAACAAATGCTAACTGAACTATATTACCGACTATAACCTTATATTTTTAATACTGAAATGGAATGTAAACAAATGAAAATTTATTAAAAATAAAATATTTTAGGACTTTTAAATTCAAACCAAATAATGTGGTATATAAACTACAGCAATTTACAAACTCTGTTAAGAGGAAAGAGTGATAAGTTACACGACCAAAAGAGTTGTGAACCAAAAAAACAAATTCCATGTTTACTATTTTAAATTACAGGATAAATAATTAAATTTAATCAGGTAAAAATATACAAATTATGTCATATTACTAAAAAAAACATGTAGCATTGATGCAAACTGGTAAATTTAAATGCTACAATATCATAGAACCCATGATGTCGACTATTAGCTAATAGAAGAACTGAAAGAGCTATAGAAAACGATAGGAAAAATTAGAGGGCGCCTTCATCTAGTAGTGAACAATACCGGCTATATGATAGTGAGTCAGCTACTTTATAATAAAATAGAGGTATCTGCACGTTATAACTTAAAACCTCTTCATTTAATAAAAAGGCATACGCATTTATGTTTTTTAATAATGTAAATATCCAAATTTCTCTACTTTAAATTTACATACTTTGTAAATTTATAATAATATTTTCGGGTAAATGAATTCTGCCTAGGCTACCTTTTGTTAATTTTGCCATATTTTGAAATATATCCTATAATAGGGTATGAAATATTCAGGGAATTTATCCTGCTTTACATAAATGAATGGGATATTATATAATGTCAAGGCTGTAATGAAGGGTATTGACTCTAGGATCATACAGGTAAACTAACTTTTGTCTCTTATATTACATAAACAGTGTGAAGGGCATAAGGGAGTTATATGTAAATTTGGTTGAATAGTTGGAGGGTCTTTAAAAAAACCATAATAAAGTTAGATATTGAATAACTCTACTAAATTAGAAATTTAAGGAGATTTTAGTAGCTTGTAAGTATTAGTTGGTAATAGTTTTAATATAAACCTGGTTTGAAAGGGCCATTATTGTAAGTTGTATTTGTAAAAAAAAAAACATATTAAACATATTCAAAGAAATTCTAAAATTTTTATAGAATTTAAGTTTTTAATACTAATTATTACAAAAAATGATCTATAGGCGACAGGAAATGGATACTCAAAAAGCTAAATAGTGAGATGTTGCTAAGTGGACATTTATGTTAAAGCGTGTAGATCAAGAAAACTTTAAAAATTGTGTAATTTATAATACTCAATAATATCCTGATTCTTAAATCAT
Organism: Diaprepes abbreviatus; assembly: GCA_034092305.1. Lineage (NCBI taxonomy): Eukaryota > Metazoa > Arthropoda > Insecta > Coleoptera > Curculionidae > Diaprepes > Diaprepes abbreviatus. The sequence continues at coordinate 12,513 of JASJET010000361.1, read as the reverse complement.
AACAATGCTGCTCGTGAATGTCATAATCAAATATGCCAGTGAAGTTACAATGCAAATTGGAAAAAATAAAATATTAATAATTTTTATCTCTAGTTTCTATACAAAATAAAATTTTTATAAAAAAATTGAATCGGCTTCTAAAAGTGCAGTAAAAAGGGAAAAATAACTAGAAATTTTTATATGAAATTGAAATTTTTGAAGTCGGCGCCAAACTAATACCTGATAAAATGTGATTCGCATAAACAGATTAAAAATACTTTATTTGTAATTGCTTCCTTACCATAATTTGTATATATTAGTAGTTATGTATTTTATTTAGTAATAATTTAGCGCCGACTTCAAAAATTTCAATTTCATATAAAAATTTCTAGTTATTTTTCCCTTTTTAGTGCACTTTTAGAAGTCGGTTCAATTTTTTTTTATAAAAATTTTATTTTGCGATTTTTAGTTTTGAATTCTTTATGATATTCATAAATTATTTGAACTACATGCTAATCGAGATTAATATACCTGATTGACCTGATGACTCCAAGGTGGCAAAAAAGTACCCATTTTTTCCAGAATTGTAGATTGGTAATATAGGCCCCAAAATCTTCCAATATCAATATTTAAAGAATTTGAGACGAAAATTTCTTAGCCCGATAGATTTTATATTGCATATTGAGTTTGCACACGCCCCAAGAACTTCGCAATATCAATTTTAGGTAAAACCGGAAAATGTAAAATTTTTAGTCCTTCATATTGTATTTTATCAACCTAATAGTTTTAAAAAATTAACTTCATATTCGTAATACACCATCCCCCAACGCCCTAATACCAAATCTAAAAAAAATGTGAATAAGGTAAAATTTTCAACCCACCATATTAGATCCGCCATAATGAATTTCAAAAAAACAATTTTAACGTCTTACTCTAATCTAAATCTGAACCCTTCAAAGCCCTCTAGTACCAATTTTAGATGAAATCCAGAAATTTAAAATTTCTAAACAATCATATTGCATCTGACGTATTAGATATTCTTAAAACAATTTTATATTCGCTATTTACATCCTCAAAAACGATTTAGTTCCATATTTGAACAAAATCGAAACATGTAAAATTTTTTGTCAGCTATATTGCATTCGCCATATTGAATCCTGAAAAAATACGATTAAATTCATAATTTACACCCTCAAGAACCCTCTATATCAGTTTTGGAGAAAGTCGAGATATGTAAAATTTTTAGATCACCATATTGAATCCGCCAAATTGAGTTTTTCAAAAAATATTTTAATTTCGTAATTAACACTAACAAAAATCCCTCCATACTGACTTCAGACAAAATCGAGAGATGTAGAATTTTTAATCCGCCATATTTATTTATTTTTTTAAATAATATCAGATTCGTAATGTGCTATCCCAAAAACTCCCTCACATCAATTTTGAAAAAAATCGAACAAAATTAATTTTTTATCACCATATTGGATACGTCATATTGAATTTTTTAAAAATAATTTTAGATTCGTCATGTGCGACCCCGAAAACTCCGCCATACCAATTTTAGAGAAAATCGGACAAAATGGATTTTTTTGGCCGCCATATTGTAAGCGCTATCTTGGATTTTACTGCACCAATTTCGTCTAAAAAAATATGGGGCCCCCGCAGCAACTTCCTTTACATATCGTAAAAAATTTCATTTAAATCTGTACAATCGTTTCGGAGTAATCGGTATGTGGTATGTTGTTGATTCAAGTTCCTAGATTCCTAAATTGGCATGGAAGTTACATTTTCTTCATGAAAAAAATGGTTGGAGGCAAATGTGTTTTTCTGCGGAAATAAGTACGTTTTAATGAAGTACTTACTTCTTCGATCAAGTTTAATTTAGTTTTTTAAAAAGAAGGTTATAAGTAAAATATTTTATTCACGTTCTAAATAGAACTTCTAAAGTTCAGTTTTTTTTCAGTTATCTCTAAGGCTGTAAAGTTTAATTAGTAAATGGTAACTGGTGAACTTATATAGAAAAAGTGAGACAAATTTGCAATGCAATTCACATTATCTTGCTTTTAAAAAACTAGCCAAACTATTTTTGAAGTGGTGCCTCAGTAGACTTAATCCTCAATGAATAATATATTCGTGTCATTGTTGTAGATATTGACATTACTCGCTATTGATGTTATTTTTGATCTAGAAAATAAAATTAAACTATCTGTTTCTCGAATTTTGAAACTTTGACTGCAGCTTTATCAAACTCCTCGAAGGTTTTTTGAATATTCCTCCTCCCCATTTGGAACTACAGCTTATACTGTAGCTTAATAATGACCAATGACATTGAGTAATAAGTTAGGAGTAGGTGGTAACAGTGTGGCTCCGAATTGTTCATAATAATCTTCCATCCGAATTTCCTGAACTTAGATCATCATATAGTTATCTTTAGGCATGAAATAAACTCTAATTAAAATATTTTAACAGATTTGATAAGTTCATGGCTTCGTTTCATCAAGCCACTTAATAAATAAATAGTATTTGTTAGAATCAATTGTTTTTTTTTTGTTTCTTTTTTGATGTATAGTGTTGCATTAGGGCAGAAAATAACGGATTCCATGTTCAGAAACTGTTTCTCCCGAAATCTCAGTATAGTATAGAGGTACTGTATCATACCCGCTGAAAACATGGTGAAAAGAAGTATATTTTTTTACGGCAGTTACTCGAAAATACCCCTTTCTTTCTGTAAAATTCATGTGCTGTTATTTTAATAATCTTGTTTCTTTAGATTAATAATTTTTACTAAAAATATCTAAGGGGCTGTTATTGATAGGAACTATTGCAAATTTTCACAAATGCGACAGCCCAAACAGGTATATATAGTTTCTTTTTTGTAAAGAATATCTAATATATTTAAATTAAGGGACAAAAACCTGCTTCCATTCTAATTAAGCTAGAATAATTTATATATGATAATTTCCCCTAAAAAATATAAAATACGTATAGAAAACAACGTGACGAAACATACTATGTATAATTAGGTTTAACCCAGAAGTGCGGATATTTCGGAGTCAACTTTTGTGTTTTAATAACTGCCATTCAAAAAATTTGGAAATGGTAGTCGGAGTGCCACAAGGATCGGTACTTGATCCTCCCTTCTTTTTGATGTATATCAGCGACTTAGCAACAATAATTGTTAAAGGCAAATTTACTACGTTGACTGATGAGACAACAATTTTGCGGCATTCCGATGATAATGCTAGATTGGATAAAATTATTAAAAGCAATTTATTGAAGATTTTGAAATAGTGTTGGGGAGGAGGGCAAACATTCTTACCTTAAATTCTAAAACAAAAACTTTGTTTCCTTTAAATGTCAAATTAATATGTCAGTGAGTTTTTGGGTTTATTTGTGAATAAGAAATTGGTTTTTGATAGGCACATTCTAGATTTAATCAAGGAATTCTCGAGTGGTTGTTACGCCTTGAGAGTTATTTTCAATAAACTAGGTATCTCTATAGCGCGAAATATATATTGTGCGTTGATAGAATCGCTGCTGTGTTATGGTATTTGTTTTTGGGGTTATTGAACAGAATATCTATTTGACTAGGGTTCTTTGTTACAATGAATGAAAAAGGGGTGGTGATACTAGATCATCGACGCCTAAGCCTCCATTGGGCCCTTTACATCCCACCATATCTGCAGGTTATTCGAGGCCGATCGCCTTTGCGAATCCAAGCACCCTCGTTACTTGAACTTGCCTAACTGCTTTCGGTAACAAAACTATATCTCCGAAATATCTCTGTCTCAGTCCATTGAGTGCTAGGTACCCTCTGAGAACATGGTCAACAGTTTCATCCTCCTCCAAACACCATCTGCACGTCGGGTCGCCATCGACACCGATTCTATGAAGATGGCCCCGGAGGTGACAATGTCCTGTCAACAATCCCAGCACAATTCGCAGCTCTTTTCTTCCCAAGGAGAGAAGCTCCTTAGTACGCCGTGCGCTACGCCCCGTTATATGTTCCTTAGATTACCTAATTCCAGGAGCTCCCCTCCATGATTCAATAAATTTGCTTTCCTGCAACGATTTCAATTCCCATTTGCCAATAGCAATTGGGGACTCTATTCCTGTCTATGTCCCTCTCACAGAGATGGGCACACTGCAGAATAGCATAAATTTCCGCTGTGAAAATTGTCGCACATTATCCCAGAGGGTAGTACTCTCTGACTCCTTGTGGTCTTGCCGAATACTCCGGCTCCAGCTCTTTCATCTTGTCTTTGTAACAAAAGAAAGTTCTACCTTATAATTTAATTTAATCATAAAAAATTTCAACAACAATCTGAGGGTCATCGTCAAAGCATTCATATTTAAGTGACGTCAACTTCGTTAGTAAGCTCCTCCCACGTCACGTGATGCGCAAATACGATACTCATTGGCCTAAGGATTCTCTTAAATATCAAGCGCGACAGGTTTTCAAGGGTCAGAATGACTCTTGATTTGCATGGAAAAGGTAATGTAAGGAATTTTATCTTTTACAGCCATGAATATTTTTGCATTATAATATATTAATCACTCATAGAATTAAAATCCAGAAATTTTAATAAAAAAAAATGTGCCGGTCGAAACGTCAACACAGCTTGCCTGTAAAATACGTTACCGAAAGCACACAGCGAGTGGTTTTTTAGGAATAAAAAACGCGGCCATTAAGTTATTAACATAAATATTTTGGCAATAAATAAATAACATCTTTATACATCATATTCAATTGTCAGAATGACAATCCAGCGAGAAAAAATATAGAAAAACAGATGTTGTTAGTACAACAATTCAACAAGAACTGATGAAAAAGGCACGAAAGCAAACTAGTTTTGTTAAAGTGACACCGTTCTTGATTGGCCAAAAACGATTAGCATAGAGCTTATGGTATGAGCCGGCTCATTGGCCAAAACCCATTTTTTCATTTCCCGCTCAGAAGGAGTATAAAGATAGCACCAAACCTTGCATCAACAGCAGTTTTCATTTGTCTTTCTTGGTGCTATAAAGTACTATAGAAGCAGAGAAGAGAGAAAAAAGAAGCAGGATACAATAGAAGTTGTCGTATCTCTTGATTTTTATAAAGAAATTCGTTTTTTATTAAAGAAATTCGTTTTTTACGAAAGAAATCCCAAAAGAGACGACAACTTTAGAATTTTCATCGCATTCAGGACGGCTGAACAGCCAAGAAGACGTACAACAACGACGATCTTTTTAGAGGGCTGCGTGGCTGATAAGTTTAATTAATTTTACTAACCCTAAATTACCTCCGAGGCCCCTGGATGAACTAGTAGCTTTTTCCCGGGAAATTGCCGAAGGCTGGGGCGCCTGAAGACCATAATAATAATTCATATTTTTGTTTTTTGCATAAAATCGGTTTAAATACGGTGTATCGGGAGTCCTCTGGTTTATTATTAACAGGTATAAGGTAAAATAGGTTTCGATTCTCAGAGCCCGGTACATTAGAGTTCGAAAATCGGGCGTTATTCGTGATTGCATACCTGAACTAAGGTTGCAATCACGGATCACCGATATAAATTGCGCATATCCACATTATAACTTTGGGCTTTTTCCATTTTACCTATCATCATCATCTTCAGTTAAATTTTCTTAAGAAGATTCATTTAATTAGACTTTTAATTAAATAATTTTCATCATAAATATTTTTATTTTATTATTTACCCATACATTTTTTCCGCAATGAAAGTCATAATAAATTAATCTTTTTGTTACCTTTACTTTTTTTTCAGCACATCGAAAGTTCTATTAAGTTAGACTTTTTCTCGCCACTTAGTCAAGAAGACACGAACTTCTTTGCTCTGCGATAGACAAAGAATTTTTCGGACTTTGACTAAAAAATTAAAGCGGATTTTGCGGCATTGAATTTATTTTAAATTAATTAAAATTTTAAATTTAAAAAGGCTTTTTAGCTAAATTCGGGAATTAGAATAAAGGAAAGAAATTTTTTCGGATAATTAGCGGCCGAACTTTTTTCCAAATCTTCGAGTTTCATCGACATAATTTGGTAAATAAAAGTTTTCGCGTTTTTTCTTAGATAGACTGACAGACAATTTTCCCTTTTTCTTGCATTTTTTCAATTCAAGACTTGGAGGTTTTGTCCCATAAATATTTTTCTGAAAATTATCTAAAGAAAATATTTTTTTAGAATTTTTCTACTTCTCAAATTAATCATTCATCATCCACAATTAATCCCATTTCACATTAGCTCTCTTCTCATACGACTACCATAATTTATCATTGAGAAATATTTCCAAGTTTCTCCAATTCTGCTTGTTTAAATAAACATTTCCATTATTAGACAAGTAACATCCATCATGTCAACCGAAGATATTTCACTCCCCCAATTCTCAAAGAAGAAAGGTGAGGCGGCTTGGGATTCCTCCAGGTCGGGTGGCTAAGGTGGGTCTTCTCCGGCACCCCCCGCCGGGTGCGCTTCCAAAACCAAACGTACTTTTGAATCAACTACAAAGAACTCGCTCATTACCCATGATTAGACCGGAAGGTTTAATTAATACCAGACCAACAAGTTTTCTTAACCCTGACCTTGATGACTTCATCGACAATTTTGACACTCTCTCCGAGGTATCAACAAATGACGCGTCGGTGACTCATTACTCATTTAAAAATCAAGTTCAGAGTTCACATCATTCATTGCGACCAACGGATTATGATAATCAATTGCGTTCCTCTGAATAATTGCGCTCACAGGCGTCACGCCGATTTTTATCCACGATCGGTCAATTTTCTGATAACCCCAAAGCGTATAGCGAAGGTTTTGTTCATCATAATGAAATAAAGAAACATCATTCATCATCATTCATCAAGAAATTTTGTACCCAGTACATGACATCCCTGACTTCGGATTAGAATATCCTTCATTATTACGATATAACAACCCTGATTCAGAAAACGTTAAAAAATTTTCGACACCAAAACCAACATTATTACGATAATACTTAACTTTCTACTAGAAGTATATTAAAGCAAATTTCTAAATATTTTATCGTGAATTTAGAATTTCTCTTGAAAATCATTAATCGCTGTGAGTGGTCCTACTACGGCAACTTGTTTTAGTTGGTATTTTATTAAGGTCTCATGCCATGCTTTACTGGTGACTAGTAAATTTGTGTAAAGTTGAAAACTAATATTTTAAATTATAGTGACTCAGATTAATGTAATCCGTAACGTAAGACGATATGATTTTAAATCTTTTGAATCTAAAATAGCGTATAATCTCTTCAAAAATAATTTTTCCTATGTTGGAATGTTAAATAGTTCAATTCGTAATAAATGTGTTCAACTCAACTGAAACTAAAATAAAAATTTGAGTCGGTTTAAATAGGTTTGCTAATTTTTTGTAGCACATAGCAACTTTTGTTACCCAATTCTATTAAATTAATTTTACACTCCAATTTTTTTCCTTAACAAATATGCATCATTGAGCGCAATATTAACCAAATATAATTCAAAATTTTCGAAAAAAGAACATTACTAAAAATCTAAAAACTATTTCTCGTACACAGATTAATATAATTTTAAACCAGAGCATGATTTTTCCGGACGACGCGTTAGATTTTCTACATTTATACACGAAGCAGTTTGTCAAAATCCTTCAAGAATGCACAATACAAATACCTTTTTTCGAATAAAAATTGTTGAGTTATAAACCACATATATTTTTCTCCTCTCGGCATTCCATGAAAGTGATAATATTTTGTTCCAAATTTTTTAAGTTTAAAACTTATTACTTTTTAAAAGTGGTATTGTGTGTTTTAACTGTAAAAGCACCAGTAAAAAATCAATTAAAGCGCAATCATCGGGACATCAGATAAATTAATTAAACAAAACAATTTAATTGCCGTTTTCTTTTAACTCGCCTTTGTGACTATAGCGTGAATAATGACAGCCAATAATTATTTAATTAATCAAGTTTTAATTAAATCGGTCGAAGTTTTTCATTAAAGGAGGAAATTTGTTCTTTTGCGTACGAAAAGCAATTAGGATCACTTTAAATAGACAACGTGGTAAATTATGTTAAAAATTTATTAAAATGTGTTAAATCCATAATCAACCGAACTACATTTTTTTTTTGATAAGTAAAGGAACGATACAGGTCTGTTAATTTTATCAAAAAATATCCGATATCGCCGATCTCATTTTACATCCCTAAATTTTTTCCGATAATTATGTTAAATATGGAGTGGTAGATACAAACATTCTGGGCTACTACTACATTTTAAGTAAAATAACTTGACGTTGATGTTAAAACCTAAATATTATACAGGCGCAACAAAATATAAAGTTTCATTATGTCAAAAAATGGTAATCTATTTCAAGGAAGCGGTATTAAGGAGAAAAAAATATATAGATTGTGAAATTATTTATTTTTAATATTTTCCTACCTCTCCGGGATATATTTAGTTGTTCGTTTATATTATATATATATATATATATATATATATATATATATATATATATATATATATAATCTCACACCGAGGAATCCGTGAAAGACGCATAAACATATATACGCCATCCGGCGGGAGGTCGGCGAAGCCGCATTCAGTATTTGCATGCTTCCTTCCGATCTGTCCTTTGCACAGCCAGGTGCATGTCGGTACCCTGATGAGTCTAGTAGAGACGAAACATGTATATCTGCCGTATCACTGGGGCGGGGAGGGTAAATTTTGACTTTCTTCTCGGTATGATGGTACAGGTAGGCCATCATCTCGATTGTGGTGGAATAAGATAAATTGCGTTTTATAACAATTTATTCTAACTGTGCAACCTTTAATACAGAAGGGATATGATGTAGAGAAGTTTGCATTTACTGTTCGCATTTTACTTCATTCATACGCGGAGCTGCATATAGTTGTACGTTTGCTGAATGTGATTTCAGCACTACAACGGCATAATGTGGATGTATACACTGCTGTTGCATCTCACTTGGATTAATCCGTGAAAGCCGCATAAACATATATACGCTATCGGCGGGAGGTCGGCGAAGCCGCATTTAGTATTTGTTGCTTCCTTCCGATCTGTCCTTTGCACAGCCAGGTGAGTGTTGGTACCCTGATGAGTCTAGTAGAGACGAAACACGTACCTCTGCCGTATCACTGTGGCGGGGAGGGTATGTTTTGACTTTCTTCTCGGTATGGTGGTACAGGTAGGCCATCATCTCGATGGTGGTGGAATAGGATAAATTGTGTTTTATAACAATTTATTCTAACTGTGCAACCTCTAACACAGAAGGGATATGATGGAGAGAAGTTTGCATTTACTGTACGCATTTTACTTCATATATATATATATATATATATATATATATATATATATATATATATATATATATATATATATATATATATATATACAGGGTGTCCAAGATAAGGATCCTAACCATGGGGATCTCGGAAACAGTTGGAGATACGAGGTCGGTTAAATTAGAGAAAAGTTGCGCAATTTAGTGCTAAATTAAACGCAATTTAAAAATTTTAAAAATTCAAAATACTTCCGGAGATTTCCGGAAAAAACCGAATTTTGGCAAAATCGTTTTTAATTTTTGTAGGCTTTATTTAAAGAGATATCAAAAAATAAAAGGTAAATTCTTCTTGCCACTTTTTATTTTTTATAATTTGGTCTAAACAAAATTTAAATCCGACGTTTCGTTTCTGAGATACCATCATGAACTTTCATTTTTTATATGGAACAAAAAAAAGTATCCCATGTATTTGATAGCATTTTTTATTACAAATTCAACGGTGTATCATACTTGCATATCAAGTGTGTAGTTCATTGGCTTTTATAAAACTGATATACCTTTCTCTCTCGCTCTCATGGAGCTCTTATGGAAAGTACTTGAACTACGTATTCGATATGCAAGGGTGATACATCGTTGAATTTGTAATAAAAAATGCTATCAAATACATGGGATACTTTTTTTTGTTCCATATAATAAAAAATGAAAGTTCATGATGGTATCTCAGAAACGAAACGTCGGATTTAAATTTTGTTTAGACCAAATTATAAAAAATAAAAAGTGGCAATGAGAATCTACCTTTTATTTTCTGATATCTCTTTAAATAAAGCCTGCAAAAATTAAAAACGATTTTGCCAAATTTCGTTTTTTTCCGGAAATCTCCGGAAGTGTTTGAAATTTTTAAATTTTTTTAACTGCGTTTAATTTAGCACTAAATTGCGCAATTTTTCTCTAATTTAACCGACCTCGTATCTCCAACTGTTTCCGAGATCCCCATGCTTAGGATCCTTATCTTGGACACCCTGTATATATATATATATATATATATATATATATATATATATATATATACATATATATTTATATATATATATATATATATATATATATATATATATATATATATATAATGATAAGTTTTAAACCACAATTAAATAATACAAATCACTTTTTATTTAAAAATATATTTTTTTTAAATTAATCCAAGCTACTTGTACATACAAATAAAATTTTGTAGAAATTATTGACAGAATTTTAATTGTTTTTATTTATCAGAGTTTTTGTCCAATGATTTATTATTTATAAGTTATAAACAAATGTAATATTTTAAATCGTAAAATTAAAAATGCGTAGATATTATTTTTTTTGGAATATTCTGAAAATTAAAAAAAAATATATATTTTTTTATTATGTATACTTTTATAAAGTTCAAATATTTTTAAAAAATTGGTAAGCTATTAAATAAAAGTAAATATATATCTCTGTTTATATTAATATAAGGATCTATAACAATCTGGTCGACGGTAGCGAATTTGTTATTATTAATCCCAGAGCAGTTGTCTTTAACACCAAAATAATTATCAATGCGTATATTTGAAAATTCTACTTACTATTCTATTGTGTTAGCCGTTACTTGATGAAAACCCATAATGTTATAGTTAAATAATACAACGTATTATAATTTCCACTATATTCTTTAACCATTTGTTTCAACACACAGCCTCATAAAGTTAATACATCCTCCATTTCCATATAATTTTACCAAAAAGTTTTCTTTGCCACTGGTAAGTTGATCAGCTGTAAATAAAATGATTGTGACATGTGCTAAAACCTGTTTAATCTGAATAGCAACATTCAGTCAACAACAGAATTCACTGAATTAATATATATTACATTTCTATTTAATGCATTCTTTGTTTTCCTACCCTATCCTGTTTACATTTCACATAAAGACTACTAATACTAAGCCGTTTACTTGTAGCGTTTGTTTAATTGTACCTAATTTTATTTGAATGAATAATAGCATATAAATTGTTTCGTTAGAACGTATTTTTGAACCTAGTATTCCTGTGCTAAAAGAAATAATATTAAATTATTGAAATTGAATAAATATTAAATTAATTTTTATTTAATTGCTAATATTTTGAGATTCAATCCATATTTAACACAATTTTATTTACATTTGTTACAATAATATTAATAAGACTATTATTGAGGATACGATACTTTTTTATTCAGTGTAGAGCTACCCTTTTGGCGTGTCACATTTCTGTCAGTTTTTTGTGTAAAGATTTGCATAAATGACAAATAATGGCTAAATACTATTTTTATTGAGCGCTTGGTCCTCCAGGATGAATTGATGGTAAATCAGGACTTAATAATTGAATAACACCATACAGATACTTTGGTTTTTGAATTGCTTTGAGATGTTCTATTGAGTTTTACTCTTCCCTTTCTCCACCATTCGACTAATTGGTTCGATTCGATTTGTATATCCACGTTTTATTATCAGTAATAATGCATTGAAGATTGTCGCGAAAGCAACCAACATCGATCGTGTGTTTCGAGGAAATTAATTTCTTTTGGAATCTTGTGAGAAACAACGCATTTCATGCATAATCTCATGTTATTGAAATTTTGAAATTTTCAATGCATGAGCTACCTCTCGAGCTAAGATACAACAATTTTCGGGTATTATAGCGTATGTTTAAGTAACGTGATCATCTTTATTTCACCTTGATCTAGGATACGAATCACTTTTCACGTCTTTATGGCCATCAGTGAATACCCTCCACCACTCAAAAATACTTATAATCCACATATAATGCATATGTATTCAAATAAAAAAATAATTTTTTGGCGAAACGGTAGTTTCCACAATGAAAATCTTAAAAAACGCAATATTTTTCTTTATTTCTAAGGAATTTTATTTTTATTTAATAACAAAAATGTAATTAAATCTCCTGCGAATCATGTGACAACGAACACCAATGAAAGTAAATGACGTCACTCCATACTAACGTCATTGCTGGTTGTACGTCCTGATGCGTTTATTCTTTTGAGTCATTATTACTTTCAATTCTATTACTTGAAATAATTATGATCACTTCAACCTAATGACAAGTAAATGCATATTCAAAAGAACATGAAGTTATCAGTTTCACTTTGATCACTTGATAACTACTCTAAAGAATACAGGCAACGTCATCGCAATCACAAACTTGATATATAAATTT
>JASJET010000360.1:0-221295 GCA_034092305.1 Diaprepes abbreviatus | reverse complement strand
GGCAACTTTACGGTAGCAAGGAGGAGTTTATCCTCATTAGTCAGTAAGAAGGGATATGCAACATTGCCAAGTTTTGAACAGAAATCCAACAATTTAAATTCTTTTATACTTGTTACAAAGGCATGTATATAACATTTTATTACTGATATTCAATCATTCGCAACATTGTAATGATGAATGAATTGTGTCCATTTTATAAGCGTCAAAATTATAGCATTGGAGTAACAGTCTTTTGTTTAGTTGTGAATGCTAAAATAAAGCGAAATTGCGACATTTTCAAATTTATTTAACAGCATCATTTGAAATCTAAAATAATATCAATAACCACATCTGTGTCCCTGCAAAGAAATGTTCAAAACTAAAGCAATTATTTCATTTATGCCCTTCAAAAAAGAGCAGATAAACGACCGTCGCCACTCGAACAATTGAGTTGATGTTGCTCAAGGTTATACTGGCGAACGGAATTAGGGACTGCATTTTATAGTCATTCAAAAATCATATAATTTGGTACGTATTTTAGTGTGTGAGTTACACAAACCAATACTTCCATATTTTTATTTATTTTGAATTGTCCCATGATGTGCACAAGTCGCGTAAGAGTGCATATTTTCGATGTTTGAAATCGCGATATCTCAGGAATGCTTATTGTAAGAATAAAAAATAGAAGATCAATTTTTGTAGGAAATTGGGATGATCTACAACTTGTGGTTAGATCTATTTTCACAATAACCTTTATCGTTTTACGAGAAAAATGCGAAAAATTGTTAATTTTAACTTTTGCCCTTGAATAAAATTTTAGCAGAAGTAGGATCGGTGGGGACTTTTGATATTTTATTTGTAATAGTGTGTTTAGGACCTATCTGTACTAATTTCAGCTTTATGCTAATTTTTGCGAAGTTAAATATCTATTTTGACTGGATTAAAAGTTTTTTTTTCTACCCTGTTATTCTCCTATCTTCTATCAGAAGGACGTATCTCTTTGTAAAGTGAATAGATTAGATTATTCTGTAGAAGAAGGGATGCTAGTACTAAACCTCTGTATTCTGATAGGAGGGCAATATCGCTTATGAATGTTTCTGTTACTACTGTTGAAGTAGATAAAGAAGGTTCAGTACTCAATCAAAAGCTCTACCTTGACAGTCTTCGGATACATCTTGCATAGCAATGAAAAAACTGTGATCAGGTGAGATTTCAGAAGTGGGAAATGTGTACGAAGAAAGAAATTTTACATTTTGCGAAATAAACCAATCGAAAGCTTAGGTTATATCTATAAAAGCCGGTTAGGAGTAGTTCTTATTGTTGCTTCCTGAACCTTGTTTTGTATTCTGTTCCTTGCCTATAATATAATCTTTATTTTAAAACCCTAACTGATAATATGGAGTTATTTTTTTAGGTTTGGTATTGTTTTTTACCATGTTTGGGAAATAGCTCTACCTAATTAAAGTTTTTAATAAGTATTTTACAGGTCCGAAACATTTGGCTGGCAACTCTTCAAGGATTTCCTCGTCTTAAAATGAGGAATTAAAAGACATAGGGAAGCGAAATTTTGGGATATTGTTAATTCAAAAGGCTTATAACAAATTCCAAAAATTTTAATATTGCTTTATATGCAAGAACCTTATTGATTTGCTCTCGTATAAAAATATTCCCGATTTGGTGAGTCATCGTTATTATAATGAATATTATATCGATGAGTCATATTTCTAGATAGATCTCAACTTTTATGCTCTATATTTGTACAGGAATTTCTCTGGGTATATAAATAGGGATAGGATATGAGTTTTATGTGAGTTGTTTAGTTGAATTTGAATAGTGAAGATAAGAAGTAGTAATAAATTTGTGTTTTAGTTGTGTTAATAAGTAATCAATATAAGTATTAATGAAAGATGTTGTGTTGTATGTTGCGAACTTCAGTAAATGATTTTAAACAGAGACGAAACTGTAACTATATAGTTTAAAATGGTTAAAATCAGTAGAAATATAAAACATACAATGTAACTTTTTTAATAAAAAATTCTGCTCTACCTACAAATTTATTCAACACGACAATTTTTTCCTTTTTGTCTCGAATAGCAAAAATACGTCCGACGGACTATGCTTATAAATTGTAACATTTCGCGACGTTATTTCATAAAATGTCAAACTAAACGTTGAGTTATATTTTAAAAAGTTAGCTGCACGTTTCCGTGTGATATTCCTGGAATGATTAAATGTTTCAGCCACTAACTTCAGCCAATATATTTTAAAATAAAAATTATACTATAAAGTCAGTTTAAACAATGCGCTTTTACCTACAATAACGGGAATTTTATTGCAGACAAAAGTATATATATATATATATATATATATATATATATATATATATATATATATATATATATATAAATATAATAATGTTTATATCGTGATATACATACAAAAAGTATTTTCAAAAGTCAAAATAAAACTACAGATTATAGTAAAACATTAAATAAATAACAAATCAGTCTAAAATTATTAAAAAAAAAACAAAATTTTTTCAACAAGTCAAGTTTACAAGCAAAACAAGTACAGTGAGGGAATCATCCGTGCTTCTCTGTCATATTAAATCAATGAGATTATTTAAAAGAAACTCTTCAATACTGTAGAAAGCTTTTATCTTCAGATAGTTTTTCATTTTGGACTTAAACTGCTGCGTACCAAGGTTTTTAACAACATTAGGAAGCACATTAAAAAATTTCAGCCCATAATGGCTCCCACCATCCCTGGCTCTAGCAGTTCTACTATAAGTTAAAGTAAATCAATTCCTGCCCCTCGTGTTATAGTTGTGGTAATCACTATTACAGATATACCTATCGGCATTCTTTTTGATATGCATAAGGCAATTCATGATATATATAGATGGCAAAGTAAGAATGCCAAGGGAGATAAAACTGGCCCTACAACATTCCCGGAACCCCACACTAGACATGATCCTTATACAACGCCTTTGTATGGCAAATACCCTGGAAGCATGCGATGAATGTCCCCAACACAGGACAGCGTAGCTAAGATGTGAGTTAATATGACCATAGTAAGCTTCGTAAGAACATCATTAGACACTAGGTTTTTCAGATTACGTAATATAAATGTATTTCTGCTTAAAATACTTATAAGATGTTCAGCATGTCGCTTACATGTCAGTTTAGGGTCAAGATATACGCCCAAGAACCTTACAGCCGATTCAAAGCCCTCAGTGAAAAATCCATTGTCTGGGTTTTGGTCTCATTGAGAATTAATTTGTTAGCAGTAAACCATTACTGAAGATCCGACCGCGTGCTCTCCATTTGACGACTAAGATTTATCAAATCATCCGCTCTCTCGAGTGCCGTTGTGTCATCAGCAAACAAAATAATAACTGTACCCTCATTTGAAATACATGTACTAATATCATTCACATATAAAAGAAACAACAACGGCCCAAGAACTGAGCCTTGGGGCACACCGTGAATGACTGGACTCGGGCTTGATGTCTCACCACCAAATGTTACATATTGGAGACGATTTGACAAGTAAGATTTAATAAGATTGACTGTGCAATCGTTAAAGTTATATTTATAAAGCTTTTGAATCAACCCGGACATACATTCTTCTCTCAAAACAGTCTTGAATGTACGAAGTTAGATGGTTAATGGCAGCTGTAGTAGACATGTTGCAACGAAAACCAAACTGACATGGATTGAACAGACATTGGTCTTCAAGATAGCCACACATCTGATTTTTTAAAGTACTCTCAAAGATCTTACTAAATAGTGGCACAATTGAAATTGGCCTGTAGTTGGCAACATCATCACAGGCTCCCTTCTTAAAAACTGGCACCACATGAGCCGATTTCAAACATTCGGAAAAAACTGCTAATTTTATACAGTTGTTAATAATTTTAGTTAGCCGATATATTTATTATATATATATATATATATATATATATATATATATATATATATATATATCCTTCCAAAGATGCTTCTCCAATCCTCTCAGCCTGAATCCCTTATCTATCCTTTCTCTTCATTTTTTTCCAGGTCTTCTCCTTTTCCTTTTATCTTGCGGCATCCACTTCAAAACTTGCTTCGGGAGGGGGGGGGTTCTTCTGGCATTTTCTATATGTGTTCAAACCACTTAAGTTGTTTAAATGTCGTTTGTAATGTCACGCATAGTCCCCGTGATGTTCGAATTCTGTCGTTGGTATTTTGACTTGCCTGCCTCTCGTCGCTAATAATCCTTTTCCGTAGGTTTAAGGTATTTTATCGAGATATTGTTTAACTTAAGAAGGGCTTAAGTAAGACAGAGTCACAAGTTAGAAGAAAAATTCAATGTAACCAACTTTCTTGGACATCCTATAGATACAATATGAGCATCAAAAATATTTTTTGTCTCATTTTATCCAATTTCCTACCTTAAAGTTTCATTCGTAATCACATCTTATATTAGACATAACCTATTATTCAATAAGATCTAATAATATGTACTTTATATCCGTTTACATACAACAAAGGAAGTATTGCACAGGAACTATAAGACATTTATGTGATAGACGTACATTTACTAACTTCCCTTATTGTCCTCGACCGGACATATATAAGCTGCTTCTGAATAGACTACCTTTCAGCTACAGCAAATAGGAGGAGGACATTCAATATGGAACGTACAGCGTGATTAAAAAATATAGACCTGATCTTAGTCAATTGTTCTTAACAATAAAATCTATATTTAATAGGTATTTCTGTTATTAATGTCGATTTTACTAAGAGATAACGTTACTAATACATTTTTTGGAATATACTAATGACATCTATGAAAACATAGTTCTTTATATCGGTAGTTTTTGGTTTCTACCGATAAGAAAGAATGTGGTGACAAAGTTCCATGTGAGTGTCGTGAATAGTTGGCCTCTAAAAATTAACAATTCTTTCCGAGTAAAATCCATTTATTGACAGACAATTGGGACAGTCGTAGCTAACAATGACCAATGCTTTGATTACTGAGATAATTTATTTTGTTCCAGAAATAAATGCTCAAACATTGTGAAAAAATCGACATTACCAATCGAAACACCTACTAATATTCATAACCATAAACTAATAAAAAATATTAATAAATGTTATGTAAACATGAACAACATATTAATCATTATATATAACTATAAAAATGATATTAATATACTCAGTTTTGGTAAATAATAATTAATTTTCAAATTAGTCTAAATCAAATACTGTATTCCAACATATGAAAACTGTTTTTACGTTCTTTGTAAATAGTTATTACAAAACTTATTTATTGAAAATTCCATTCCGCTTTATTAAAATAAACATGTAAATATTATTATGCAACTGATTTTCATTAACCAGCCTGTAAAAAATATATATATATATATATATATATATATATATATATATATATATATATATATATATATATATATATATATATATATATATATATATATATATATATATATATATATATATATATATATATACAGGTCTGGAAAATCCACACCAGAAACTGGACTTTTCTTAAGTACAATAAAGAAAATATTATATTATTCATTAGATCAGAATGAGACAGAAGATTAAGCATTGTAAGCATCGACATACGTGTAAATTACCAGTTTGGCCCTCGGATGAGGGGTAATACAATGCTGGCGTGGTGAGAGCGGGCGGCAGCATACGCCACGCCCTAGCACAACAAGAGGATTCCAAGTTATTTGCTTTCATTCAGGCCGCCCAAGCATAAGTACCGTGTTTCGTGCCAAATGTTTTTGTTACAATGGTAGTTTATTCCACGGAACAAAAAGAGCACTTTATTAAGTGGTACACTATTCTGGTAAATAATCGGCAGATTTGTATTTACGTGCGAAAATCATCCTGTTCCTTGAAAATTTAGAATTTCGGAAATTACTAAAAAAATTTGAGAAAACCGGTTATCTAAAAATTTGTAAAAAATGCACTGATAATAATGAGGAGCAACCAGTTCCTCAAGTTACTGAAGAACGAGCAAATCGGGGAGACTGACGTTTGTAATTTAGAAGAAATTAATTTTCCTTGCAACAGTACCGTAATTGCCTAAGAACTTGATATGAACGCTCGAACAGTTCGGAAAATTTTAAAGCTAAATAGGGATATAACCCCTGAAGTTTTGGCAAATACGCGAACCATATTTTACAATGGACAGGGTTATTGTCTCACTCAAAGTGGAGACCTGTTTGAACACCTCTTGTAGACTTTTAGGTGTTTTTGTTGATTTAAATTGAATTTAATTATTTGTTTATTTATTTATAATTACTGAACGTGTTACTTTGATTTTTGACCAGAATAAAAGTTTATTTTTGAAAATGATTTTTAATTTTAAAGTGATCTATTAGCTTATTTACTTAGAAATTACCGTTGCGTTTCACTATTATTTTTATTAGCATAAATGTTTATTTTGTAACAGAAAGATCAATTTTCTTTACGCTCAACGCCCAACAAAAACTATTTTTTTTTTGTACTTCGACTATTTAATGTATTTAAAACAATCAATGTATCAAATAGTCATTAAATATTCCAAATTCCATCGATTACGTTATAAGTTCAGACGAAAAGTAAGTACACCCTCTCATTCGTTTCAAGGCACTGCTCGTCTTCGTGTCGCACGGAAGTTAGCGGGGGTAATATTGCGGTAGATGTTCCCTACGATCTTCTGTCCTCTGAAAGAAGTTAGACGGGCTTAGTGGGTTAGAATTTGAGAAACGGCCAAAATAATTTCGAGTTAAGAAATTTAAAATAGAAGTTTGGCTATAGTAACGTTTCTATTAAACCTCGGTAATATAAACGGTCAGTCTTTTCTTTCTAAAGCTTTGTCTCAGGTCTTAGGCAACAGTGTTGTGGTTGCGTCAATCCCAGTTATATTTGTGCGCCCAGATTTTCATTAGCCAGCCTGTAAACTATATATATAATATATATATATATATATATATATATATATATATATAGTTTTTTTTTATTTTAGTTTAAATAAAAATACTTTTCAAGACCATTAGTTCACAATGTACTTCCACTATTAAGTAATCAAGAATAAGTCTCCATTTTAGGAAAAGGCTGACATACACAATACTATTTTAATAATGCAAGCCTCCTTTCTATCAGAAAAATCCCCATATTTTCACATTTCTTCCAGAAATTCAAACCTAAAATAAAGCCACTCATTTTGAGCTACTAAAAATAGAAAATACGTAAAACTTACAAGTCTTTCAAACTCGACCAAATGCTTTTATTTGTACAATCAATACAATAACTAAAAACTACAACTCCAATATCGTACAATCTTCCAATATACAACACGCTCTTGATTCGTAAAATTCCCTATAAAAACTTTTATGAAACTATCGACCACCAGAAGCTGAAACTTAACTCTTCTTATCTGACCAAGTTTGGAATATACGAAACTGCACGGCAACAAAAAGAAAACTTAAAGAAAACTCATGAAGATCTACAGAAAAAGCCGGAAAACTTTAAAAACACATGTTCCAGTCGAAAAGTTTATAATAAGGGATGAAAAGGGTTTTTGCTGCCGCCGACTTTCAGCTAAATAGGACATTTTAGAGTGTAATATTTACTATAAGGGATGTCCCGGGTTAAAGGACAATAAAGGACAATACGATCAATTTACCGGAGACAGAAATGTAAGACAGTATGAAATTTATATATATATATATATATATATATATATATAGTATATATATATATATATATATACAGGGTGTCCAAGATAAGGATCCTAAGCATGGAGATCTCGGAAACAGTTGGAGATACGAGGTCGGTTAAATTAGAGAAAAGTTGCGCAATTTAGTGCTAAATTAAACGCAGTTAAAAAAATTTAAAAATTTCAAACACTTCCGGAGATTTCCGGAAAAAAACGAAATTTGGCAAAATCGTTTTTAATTTTTGCAGGCTTTATTTAAAGAGATATCAGAAAATAAAAGGTAGATTCTCATTGCCACTTTTTATTTTTTATAATATGGTCTAAACAAAATTTAAATCCGACGTTTCGTTTCTGAGATACCATCATGAACTTTCATTTTTTATATGGAACAAAAAAAAGTATCCCATGTATTTGATAGCATTTTTTATTACAAATTCAACGATGTATCACCCTTGCATATCGAATACGTAGTTCAAGTACTTTCCATAAGAGCTCCATGAGAGCGAGAGAGAAAGGTATATCAGTTTTATAAAAGCCAATGAACTACACAGTTGATATGCAAGTGTGATACACCGTTGAATTTGTAATAAAAAATGCTATCAAATACATGGGATACTTTTTTTTTGTTCCATATAAAAAATGAAAGTTCATGATGGTATCTCAGAAACGAAACGTCGGATTTAAATTTTGTTTAGACCAAATTATAAAAAATAAAAAGTGGCAAGAAGAATCTACCTTTTATTTTTTGATATCTCTTTAAATAAAGCCTACAAAAATTAAAAACGATTTTGCCAAAATTCGGTTTTTTCCGGAAATCTCCGGAAGTATTTTGAATTTTTAAAATTTTTAAATTGCGTTTAATTTAGCACTAGATTGCGCAACTTTTCTCTAATTTAACCGACCTCGTATCTCCAACTGTTTCCGAGATCCCCATGGTTAGGATCCTTATCTTGGACACCCTGTATATATATATATTTCTAATATTTTCTTGGGTATAGGTTTTTCCATTAGAGAAACAAAGGACAATAATTTTCTTTCTGACGTTTCGCTCTACATAGTAAGCTTCTTCAAAAGAGCTTGGTATATTTATTTTACATCTACAAAAATTTACAGAATTTTTTATATAATAAACATATATCACAATAATTACACTTTTATATTTTTAATTTAATTAAAATTAATAAAAACAAAACAGATTTTAAAATAGTCTTAAAGTTTAAAATTGAAAACAATACAAACAGGTTAAAATAGTAAAGATTATAAAATAGTACATACCTTGAAAGTAGTTTTGTGTGTATGTTTAAAAATAAATTCAATTATGATATTTGGTATGCAATTAATATGGATAGATTTATTTTTATAAAAAGCAATTCATTACCAATCAGTAATGAAAAAGAACTACCTCTAAATGAATATATTTCAAGTATAGAGTCTGCCATATATAACAATCCAGAAGAAATAAGAGATAGCATCAGATCTAAAATAGTAAACGTAATTACAAACCACAAAATAAAGACCAGACATAATAAAGCTAAAACTAATAATTTCCAAATTAAAATACAAAAGCAAATTAATAAAACAAAACAATTTATTAAACATAACCCTCAAATTACTATTCTAAAACCTGATAAAAGTAATAAAACCGTAATTATGAATACATCTGATTATGATAGAAAAATGAACGAACTACTTGATGATACTAACACTTATAAGAAACTTAAAAGTGACCCTACAAAATTGTTCCAAACTAAAAATAACACACTAATTAAAAAACTATTAAAAAATCAACATAAAACTGAGGAAGAAAGTAAAAAATTAACAATACATAATGCTATAGCACCAAAAATGTATGGGTTACCTAAATTACACAAACCAAATACACCTCTCAGACCAATTGTCTCAAGCATACAGTCCCCATTTTATAACCTGTCCAAGTACTTATCAAATTGCCTAACAAACATCACAGGAAAAAATAATCACTATATAAAAGACTCTTTCACATTTAAACAATTCATTGATACAATACAAATACCAACAAATTATAAATTAGTTTCACTAGATGTAGCTTTTTTGTATACAAATATACCCAATGACATCATTCCCAAAGTTTTGGAAGAAAAATGGGACGATTTAAAAGAACACACAACATTGACATTCAATGAATTTATAGAATCTGTAAAACTTACAATAAATAATAATTATTTCCAATTTAGAGATAGTTTGTACCAACAATTGGACGGTTGTGCTATGGGTTCACCAATCTCCTCAACAATAGCACAAATAGTTATGGAATATGTAGAAGAAGAAGTATTGAAAAAACTAGATTTTAATATAATCTTTTTTAACGCTATGTAGATGACTGTTTGGCTGCTGTACCCGAAAACAAAATAGATAGCTTATTACAATATTTTAATAATTTCCACCCAAAACTGAAATTTAAAGCTGAAATTGAAATAGAACCAAAAATAAACTTTTTAGACTTAACTATACACAGAAATAAGACGGATAATAATCTTCATACAAAATGGTATACGAAAGATACTTGGTCGGGCCGGTATTTGAATTTTAACTCTGAACATCCAAATAAACAAAAAAATAGTGTCATAATCGGCTTAGTTGATCGAGCTATAAAATTATCTTCACCCGAATTTCGCCCAGAAGTGCTAAAAAAAGTGGAAGAGACCCTAATAATGAACCATTTTCCTAAACTACTCATAAAAAAAAATAATTAAACAAAGAACCTATTTACATTATAACACAAACAAAAAAAAATAAAATTAACAATACCAAAACACAAAACACTTTCATTGCATTACCGTATGTATACCAACTGTCTGAAAAAATAAAATATATTTTGGATAAACATAACATAACGGTATGCCATAAGGCGAACAATTTACTTGGGTCAGTTTATACGAAATTAAAAAGCAAAGTTCCCACCAAAAAAAGATCTAACGTAATATATGCAATTCCATGCCTAAATTGTCCTAAGAAATACATTGGCATGACGACACAATATATTGAAAATAGAGTGAATGGACACAAGTATACTAAAAACGCATCGACATCTTTACATAAGCATGAACAAACATCTAAGCATGAATTTGATTTTAAAAACACCCATATTTTAGATACTGACAGAAATTATCATAAATTAGTTATCAAAGAAATGATACACATAAAAAAAGATAAAAATGTTGTAAAAGACAAGCAAGATGTCAAAAATTTAAGTCAGATATACTATAATTTGATTTTTGAATAAAACATGCTTGAAGCGACTCTATAATAAATATGAGAAATAATGTAATGATGCTTGGAACGATTTCATATACACTCATACAGGTGAAAGAACGTCATTAAAAAATAAATAATAATCTATTTTCCTATTTTTTGCTTTTTATAAAAATAAATTTATCCATATCAATTGCATACCAAAAATCATAATTGAATTTATTTTAAACATACACACAAAACTACTTTCAAGGTATGTACTATTTTATAATCTTTACTATTTTAACTTGTTTGTATTGTTTTAAATTTTAAACTTTAGGACTATTTTAAAATCTGTTTTGTTTTTATTAATTTTAATTAAATTAAAAATATAAAAGTGTAATTACTGTGATATATGTTTATTATATAAAAAATTCTGTAAATTTTTGTAGATGTAAAATAAATATACCAAGCTCTTTTGAAGAAGCTCACTATGTAGAGCGAAACGTCAGAAAGAAAAGTTTTGTCCTTTGTTTCTCTAATGGAAAAACCTATACCCAAGAAAATATTAGAAAAAAATATTTAACAAAAGGTTTAAGATACAAAAATAAATTATATAAATATATATATATATATATATATATATATATATATATATATATATATATATATATATATATATAAATATAAATATAAATATAAACTAGTTAATATTGGGGTGTGCAGCAAGTGAAAGTAAAAAAATGATTGAAAGTTCTAACTCCTACACTGTTATTATAAACAAATACGTGTAAGTATTTTCAACTTCATTCTACTCTTTGACTTCTTCTCTAAATTATATACATATTCTCATGTAAAAGTTGACAAAAAATACATATTTAAGATGCAAAATTGATTTATTACATTTAAAACTCCATATTACACACTTTCACTAAATAAAACTCATTTTAAGTATCTCTCACGGGGAAAGGCATTAAAGTTTCAAATAACTTTACTTTTAGGAATATTACCAGTTCATACTTTATCTCTCTGTGTTCATTAGTGTCTCCTATCCTAAACGTACTGAAGATAAATTTATATCTCTTGAAAGTTTTAGCTTTAAAATGGTCATTAATATCTATTATGGACAGGAGTTATTCTTTTTTGCTATTTGTTTTCTAGAACTCGGCACATTTACTCTTATAATGCGATAAAAACTAGAAAAATAATTATGTAACCATAGAAGAAGTAATTTAGACAATAGCGTCGTTGTATATTAAAAGGAATTCTATGAGCAACAAGGCACAGCATTATGAATTTTCGGCCGTAAAAAGTAATGAAATCTCATGTGAAGCTAAATCTACAGTATTGACCGTACGGCCTAGAGCAATCAACAATCAAAGTAGATAAGAGGGGAACATTGTTTTTGGGATATCATTGCAATCAACAGTTTTCTTGCATTAAAAAGTCCTCATTTTAAAAAAAAATATATACAGGAAAGATACATTTTTACTGATTTATTTTAATTGCAGTTTGTAAACACACATTTCTTCAAATTGTTCCGAAATGCCCAGCCAAGATTTAAATAAAGCAAAACAAAATGCCATCTCGGTGAAATACATTCCCCTTAATAAATCAAATAGTCTTCTAGCTACTACTACGATGCACAAAATAATAGTCATTTCTGCAATGTCGCAAAACCAAGATTTATGGTCGAAAATACTACGATACTGTACTCGGAATATTATGGGGTTTCCTTATTTTTAGTGGTTAACATTTACCTATCTAATATCCTATTGGATTTTAGACCTGGGAATTGGTTATATTGCAAACGTCAATGAATATAATTAACTTT
Source organism: Diaprepes abbreviatus (assembly GCA_034092305.1). Lineage (NCBI taxonomy): Eukaryota > Metazoa > Arthropoda > Insecta > Coleoptera > Curculionidae > Diaprepes > Diaprepes abbreviatus. The sequence goes on along the minus strand of JASJET010000360.1, from coordinate 208,550 downwards.
AATTTGAAACCAGTGGCGTATTCACAAGGGGCGCCTGAAAGGGAGGAAATCTTATTTCTAAAGAGAGGAAATTTAGGCACATCGAGGTGTATGAACAACGTGTGGAAAGGAAAGGGCAGACACACGCTACAAAAGACTGAATCAAACATGGGATCAAGAACGAGTCCCAAAAAATTTAAGACTACCAAAGATTATTATAGCTGCGCGGTAGCTATAATAATCTTTGATGATACTTAAATTTGATATAAAAGTGTTCATGTCTTCAAAACAAACTTTTTTTTTAGATTATGGGCTTATACATTTTTTGTAGGTACCTTTATCTCTTTTCAGTATTTTACTAAGATTCCTGAGAGCTAGGTCTTCTTAAAAGTATTTGCTGAATTGCCAAATTGATAATATGGTACTTAGATTTGATATGAAGGTGTTTATGTCTGCAAAACAAATTTTTCCCTATTAGATTATGGGCTTATGAATTTTTTGTAGGTACCTAAGACTCTTTTCAGTATTTCACAAAAATTCTTGAGAGCTAGGTCTTCTTAAAAGTGTTTGGTGAATTGCCAAATTAATAATATGGTACTTAGATTTAATATGAAGGTGTTTATGTCTGCAAAACAAACTTTTCCCTATTAGATTATGGGCTTATGAATTTTTTGTAGGTACCTAGGACTCTTTTCAGTATGTTACAAAAATTCCTGAGAGCTAGGTCTTCTTAAAAGTGTTTGGTAAATTGCCAAATTGATAATAATGTACTTAGATTTGATATGAAGGTGTTTATGTCTGCAAAACAAATTTTTCTCTGTTAGATTATGGGCTTATGAATTTTTTGTAGATACCTAGGACTCTTTTCAGTATGTCACAAAATTCCTGAGAGCTAGGTCTTCTTAAAAGTGTTTGGTGAATTGCCAAATTGATAATATGGTACTTAGATTTGATACGAAGGTGTTTATATTTGCAAAACAAATTTTTTCCTATTAGATTATGGGCTTATGAATTTTTTGTAGGTACCTAGGACTCTTTCAATATGTCACAAAAATTCCTGACAGCTAGGTCTTCTTAAAAGTGTTTGGTGAATTGCCAAATTGATAATATGGTACTTAGATTTGATATGAAGGTGTTTATGTCTGCAAAACAAACTTTTTCCTATTAAAACAATTTTTTCCTATTAGATTATGGGCTTATGAATTTTTTGTAGGTACTTAAGACTCTTTTCAGTATTTCACAAAAATTGCTGAGAGCTAGGTCTTCTTAAAAGTGTTTGGTGAATTGCCAAATTGATAATATGGTTTAGATTTGATATGAAGGTGTTTATGTCTGCAAAACAAATTTTTCCTATTAGATTATGGGCTTATGAATTTTTTGTAGGTACCTAGGACTCTTTCAATATGTCACAAAAATTCCTGACAGCTAGGTCTTCTTAAAAGTGTTTGGTGAATTGCCAAATTGATAATATGGTACTTAGATTTGATATGAAGGTGTTTATGTCTGCAAAACAAACTTTTTCCTATTAAAACAATTTTTTCCTATTAGATTATGGGCTTATGAATTTTTTGTAGGTACTTAAGACTCTTTTCAGTATTTCACAAAAATTGCTGAGAGCTAGGTCTTCTTAAAAGTGTTTGGTGAATTGCCAAATTGATAATATGGTTTAGATTTGATATGAAGGTGTTTATGTCTGCAAAACAAATTTTTCCTATTAGATTATGGGCTTATGAATTTTTTGTAGGTACCTAGGACTCTTTCAATATGTCACAAAAATTCCTGACAGCTAGGTCTTCTTAAAAGTGTTTGGTGAATTGCCAAATTGATAATATGGTACTTAGATTTGATATGAAGGTGTTTATGTCTGCAAAACAAACTTTTTCCTATTAAAACAATTTTTTCCTATTAGATTATGGGCTTATGAATTTTTTGTAGGTACTTAAGACTCTTTTCAGTATTTCACAAAAATTGCTGAGAGCTAGGTCTTCTTAAAAGTGTTTGGTGAATTGCCAAATTGATAATATGGTTTAGATTTGATATGAAGGTGTTTATGTCTGCAAAACAAATTTTTCCTATTAGATTATGGGCTTATGAATTTTTTCTAGGTATCTAGGACTCTTTTCAGTATTTCACAAAAATTGCTGAGAGCTAGGTCTTCTTAAAAGTGTTTGGTGAATTGCCAAATTGATAATATGGTACTTAGATTTGATATGAAGGTGTTTATGTCTGCAAAACAAATTTTTTCCTATTAAAACAATTTTTTCCTATTAGATTATGGGCTTATGAATTTTTTGTAGGTACTTAAGACTCTTTTCAGTATTTCACAAAAATTGCTGAGAGCTAGGTCTTCTTAAAAGTGTTTGGTGAATTGCCAAATTGATAATATGGTTTAGATTTGATATGAAGGTGTTTATGTCTGCAAAACAAATTTTTCCTATTAGATTATGGGCTTATGAATTTTTTCTAGGTATCTAGGACTCTTTTCAGTATTTCACAAAAATTCCTGAGAGCTAGGTCTTCTTAAAAGTGTTTGGTGAATTGCCAAATTGATAATATGGTACTTAGATTTGATATGAAGGTGTTTATGTCTGCAAAACAAACTTTTTCCTATTAAAACAATTTTTTCCTATTAGATTATGGGCTTATGAATTTTTTGTAGGTACTTAAGACTCTTTTCAGTATTTCACAAAAATTGCTGAGAGCTAGGTCTTCTTAAAAGTGTTTGGTGAATTGCCAAATTGATAATATGGTTTAGATTTGATATGAAGGTGTTTATGTCTGCAAAACAAATTTTTCCTATTAGATTATGGGCTTATGAATTTTTTGTAGGTACCTAGGACTCTTTCAATATGTCACAAAAATTCCTGACAGCTAGGTCTTCTTAAAAGTGTTTGGTGAATTGCCAAATTGATAATATGGTACTTAGATTTGATATGAAGGTGTTTATGTCTGCAAAACAAACTTTTTCCTATTAGATTATGGGCTTATGAATTTTTTCTAGGTATCTAGGACTCTTTTCAGTATTTCACAAAAATTCCTGAGAGCTAGGTCTTCTTAAAAGTGTTTGGTGAATTGCCAAATTGATAATATGGTACTTAGATTTGATATGAAGGTGTTTATGTCTGCAAAACAAATTTTCCTTTTAGAAAATGGCTTTATGAGTGCTAAATCTTCTTAAAAGTGTTTGGTGAATTGTCAAATTGATAATATGATACCAAAGATTATTATTACGAGTGGTAGCTATAATAATCTTTGATACGACTAGGTTTTTAAAGAAACAGTATCCACAGTTAGACCAGTGCATATAAGTATTTATGACGTTTGAAACCCTGATATTTTAGGAATGGTGATTTGTAAGAAAAAAGGTAGAGGAACAATTTTTGTAGAAAACTGCGTCGCATTCATTTTTCGAACCTATTTTTACCATAATACTTTTTACTTTTGACCTTAAGTAAAAATTTTAGCAGACAGAGGATCGGTAGGGACTTTTAACATTTCACATGTAATAATGCATTTAAGATCTAAATAAATTTTCTACTCTATGTGAATTTTTGAGATGTTAAATGTCTATTATAACCGGGTTAAGTCACGCAATGTTAATTGAACTTAACACTAAATTGGAAAAAGTGGGAGTTAAACTAAATAGAGAAAAAATAAATGACGCAAACTGCCATTAAAAGTAGGAAGTGACATTATCGTCTACGTATATGAGTACTTCTATCAAAAAGGTGCGGAAAACCTAATCAAAGTACCGAAATAGGGAGAAGAATTGGACTGGCAGTAGAAGCATTTGGTAAAGAAGGAAATACACAGTGAATAAAGAAAATCCCCTAAAAATTAGTGTTCGAATAGTAGGCTAGGTCCGTTTTCACCTATGCAGCCCAGGCACGAACACTAACAAACTTATAAGGGTTAAAACAAGTACAAGACATCGAGCAACGCAATGTCGCATACTAAACATGAAGATTAAAGACAAAATAAGCTACCAGAGTAATTGATAATTGAGAATAAGTTACAAAGTTTAAATTGAGATGGGCGTAACATAATATAATGGTTAAGAAAGAGATCAAGAAGAGGATCTGGGACACTGTGAAAAGCGAATAAAGCAAATTGCGAATCTTTCCTGGATAGGAAAACCCAAAACTATTTCAAATAGAGCAGAGAACGGAATGCATTTGTCCGACACTGTTTGGATGAAAGTTCATAATAAATTTCATGATAAATTAAGAAGATTCATAAAATTCTATAAACAATTTTGTTAAAACCAATTTACGTATTTAAGATATTTTTTCGTGTTGATAAAATTTTACTCCGCCCGACTTTTATATAAAAATGTTGTATCCAAAACCCTTGACAATGTCTGGAGTCCCATCGAGAAAACAATAATTGTTCCAGCCTGGAGTTTTACTTCTAAAATAGGATAATTTTAACTTAACGTCCTCATTGTTGCCTGCGTAATTGTGAACCGGAGAAACATTTACGACATTGTTTATCTCTATGACACTTAGAAATTGTTATTGTGGAGAACTCTTTACAATTTAAATGTTAAATTGTATTACATTTTCTTGTTGCATACAAGAAGTCTGTGCTTTTAACCGTTTTATCGAGTATAAAACTTATTTTAATGGAAACGTTAAAATGCTGCTTTTAGCTTTTTAATTAGCGTCTACGCTAAAATAAACGATAAGGTGTTGAGGTTAAATATGAGTTTGTTTGTGCGTATGTCTGTTCTTGCAATAGCTTCATCGATGTTCGTGAGTAAAGTCTTAAAATCGATTGTAGGAAAACTATAAATAGGAAGAATCTGAAAATTTGACAGTGTACTAACGTATATGGGGGACAGCCGGCTAAAATATTTTCAATATGGCGGCACTTCCAGGTATACCGGAAGTAGATGTCAGCTTGCTTATTTTAAATGGAACACCCTATATATTGTTGCATTTTTGATTTTTGCGTAAAATTCTAGACATATCACTACATAGTATAAAGCAAAGTCGCTTTCTCTGTCCCTATGTCCCTTTGTATGCTTAAATCTTTAAAACTACGCACCGGATTTTGATGCGGTTTTTTTCAATAGATAGAGTGATTCAAGAGGAAGGTTTATATGTATAATAACATCCATTAAATAGTGGAGAAATACTGTTATTTTTGAGGTTTCTAATGTGATGTCGTTAATTATCATATTTTTTTCCGCTTACATTGCAAACGCAGGCTGAACCCTACGAGATTTATCAAAATAATGTACTAATTATTTGTACACATTGAAAAGGTCTACAGAAAACTCCACGATGGTATATGTCTATCTCTCATGGATATCCCACAATAACATTTTTTTGTCATTTACTTTTTACGACAAATAATGGCAAATTTTGAAGCGATTTTAACCAATACAGCATTAATCCTTATCCAATTAAATAGCTTAAATACATTGTTGATTTAATATAGATCTATATGGTCCTTTACAGCACAAGATTTAAATGAATATTTTCGAAGATATTACAGATTTAAAATTGCGGGAAGTAGCGCTTGCGGCGGTACTGGCCGACCGGGGCGGCGGCAGCGTGCCTATAAATAGCGCGTCGGAGGCCGATGTAATAATTGTTGTAAAAATAAAATAAATAGTCACAGTTTTTCTGTAGTGTATTTAGTATCAGCATTGCACCCGTGCGAAGCCGAGGCGGGTCGCTAGTGTTATATATAATGTTCTATACTTAAATCTCACCGTTTCGGACATATTTAAATTTTTAATGCAAAAATGACTTTTGCGGGCCAAAACTCAACTATAAATTTTTTCTATAAGAAAGTCCTTACTATTTAATTTGGGTTAGTTTTCTTGTACACGAAGATAGACTTTAGTAGTCTTTTTATGATATTTTGAAAATTATTAGTACAGAGTGGTCAAAAAAGAAGAATAAAAATGATACTTAAAAAATCGTCAAAAGTCAATTTTTCAAATAGAAAGCATCTATTTTTATAATTTTATCATATTAAGCATTAAAAATAAGGGTAACTTTGCATAAGGTTGTTTATTCTAAAAAATTGTAGTTTTCAAAATATTGGCAATTCAACATTTTTCTATTTTAAAAATGCTATACGGCTTTTAAGTTTTGTTATTAGTTGGCCAAGACGGCGAGGCGTGGCGAAAATAAAACAATCCAGCCCTACAAAATTTTCAGTATTTCTTGCCATTTATTATTTGTGGAAAATGTGATTAGTGACTTATTTCAAGAACATGCGATACATTCGCGATCCGAAGAAACAGAATCCAACACTACCAACTGTTAAAAAGAATTTAAAAAACTTCAAGAACTTTGGATCTATAAGAGCTAAAAGAAATAGAAATAAACCCGTTGTTAATAAAATAAAGCTACAAAAATTATTTGAGTAAATGTTCAAATTGACACCCTTGAACTTCCAAACATTTTTCGCACCTAAGCAGGAACTCTTCATGGGTGGCTCTTCTTATTGACTGGGGATTAAGTTCTTCAAATGCTATTCTGACGCGCTGCATGCAATTTTCCATTGTGGATAATGCGGTGTTGTATACTTCATTTTTGATTGTCCCCCAAATACAAAAATCAAGTACTGTTACGTCGGGGGAGCGAGGTGGCCAAAGATGTGGCCCATTCTTGGCTATCCATTGATCATAAAACAAGTTCTGCAGATGATTGTAACATAAATGGAAAAACTTCTACTTGATTGACTTATATAGGTTTTTGGACAGCCTCCACAAATTAGTTCATAAACGTCTAATTTCTCTTTTGGTCTAAATTTGGTCTTGTTATTGTTTATTAATTTGTCTATAGATATTTGTATTTTAAGAGCTATGCTTAGATTAAGATCTCTTAAAAAAATTCTTATTTTTGTACTAACATGTCCTATATATGTAAATATATTTTGTTTAAATATTTTGTACGGCTAGTATTTATTATTTACTACAGTTGGTTTAATTATATTTAATTCTTTTTGAAAAATTATAGGTTGTAGATGAATTGAGATTAATCTATGAACTATGCTATCAAATTCTATTAAATTGCGGGAACTAGAGTAGCATGATTTCCAAAGTTCTTGAAATTTTCTAGAATCCTTTTAACAGTTAGTTGGTGTTGTTGGTTTCTATTTCTTCGGATATCGGATCGCGAATGTATCGCATATTCTTGAAATAACTCTGATATATTCTCAATAAATAATAAATAAGTTTGCGTGTAATTTAATCGCCTCGGCATGATTTTTATTAATGAATGGCAAATGGCAAGAAATAGTGTCAATTCTGTAGAGTTCGATTGTTTTATTTTCGCCACGTCTCGCCGTCATGGCCAACTAATAACAAAATTAAAAGCCGTATAGTATTTTTACAATAGAAAAATGTTGAATTGTTAATATTTTGAAAACTACAAATTTTTGGAATAGATAACCTTATACAAAGTTACCCTTATTTTTAATGCTTAATATGATAAAATTATAAAAATAGGTGCTTTCTATTTGAAAGACTTGACTTTTGAAAATTTTTTAAATATAATTTTTATTCTTCTTTCCTGACCACTCTGTACTCGTAATTTTCAAAATATCATAAAAAGACTACTAAAGTCGATGTTCGTTTACAAGAAAACTATCCCAAATTAAATAATAAAGACTTTCTTACAGGAAAAATTAATAGTTAAGTTTTGATCTGCAAAGGTCATTTTTGATATAAAAATTTAAATCTGTCCAAAACGATGAGACCTAAGTATGGAACATTATGAAATGTGTCTAGCATTTTACGTAAAAATCAAAAATGCAATAATATATAGGGTATTCTATTTAAAATAAGCAAGTTGACATCTACTTCCAGTATAATTGGAAGTGCCGCCATCTTGAAAATATTTTATCCGGCTGTCCCCTATGCACATTAGTACACTGTCAAATTTTCAGATTCTTCCTAATTATAGTTTTCTCACAATCGATCGATAAAGTTCCCAGAGAATGACTCTGAATTTCCACTGGGAGTGAGAAAAAACTTCATTCTTTCGTCATCAACAGAACTTGACAATCTTTCGAGTTTCTAAGTTAATCAAATGCAAAATTTCTTTTTAGCAAGAATTTGGTGAACGTAACTGAGATATAATTTTAACAAGATGTCACACATAAACTGGCCACTAAGAAGTTGTAATTTAACCTATTTAAGCTTCTTCCTTTGCTCTTTTTTTAAAGTCTCTGCGAAGCATACTGAGATGATTTAAGACCTAAAAAGAGTTATTAAATGCTAAATTCGTGAATATCGGCAGCCCTTACTTCAAAATATATTCAGAAATTTCATCGAAAAAGTACATAACTGTCAATAGAGCTACGGTAGCCATTTAACTGGCATTTTGATTTCATTTAATGTAAATAATTAATTATTACCAACAATTTCTAAGAAATTCATTAAAATAATGTTTTTAATTGAGTTGTTACCCTCTTAGAATGTTTTTTTTTTTAATAAATATCAAGTAAGACATCAAAATGTACTGACCAAAACACCAATTTGTAAAGGCAAAACCAATAAAATGCTTCTAAATAATCTGACTTACGAGGATGATTCGATAAGTTCTCGGCCTGATAAAGAAAACAGAAGATTTTTGAAAATGTTTATTTATTTTTCAACATAGTCCCATTCTACTAAATAAGGGGTTATCGCTGCTCTGACCTCGTTATTCGAAGGGAATTTTCGTCCAGCGAGCCATTTTTTCAAGTTTGGGAAGAGAAAGTAATCGCTGGGAGCCAGATCTGGCGAATATGGCGCATGTGGAAGCACTTCGAAACGTAGGTCATGGAGTTTTGCAGCAACAATCATAGATTTATGTGCAAGAGCGTTATCCTAATGAAAGAGCACTTTTTTTTTGGCAAAATGTGAACGTTTAGCATTAATTACATACTGCAAACGGTCCAGTAGTGAAGCGTATTACTCCTCGGTGATAGTCTTACCTTGTTCTAAATAGTCTAGAAGCAGCACGCCATGTGAATCCCAAGAAACTGTTGCCATGACTTTTCCTGCAGACTGAACCGTTTTTGCTTTTTTTTAGCGCACCTTCACCTGCCTCCACCCACTGCTTAGACTGCTGCTTTGTCTCTGGCGTGTAACGATGAATCCATGTTTCATCTAGAGTCATAAAACGTCGAAGAAACTCAGCAGGATTGCGTCTAAATAAGTCTAAACACTCTTGCGAAGTGTTCATTCGAAGGCGTTTTTGGTCGACTGTTAACAAACGCGGCACCCATCGCACAAAAAGCTTTTTCATGCCAAGAACATCATATAAAATGTTGTGGACGCGATCTATCGAGATGTTTGCTGTACCGGCAAGCTCTCGTAGTTTCAGTCGGTGGTCATGATGATGACATTGTGAATTTTTGTGACAATTTCGTCAGTTGTAGCGGTTGAATTGATGTACGACCACGATTAAAATCAGCAGCCCATTTTTTTAGTGTCGAAAATGAAGGAAGAAATCTAATGGGGTGATGTCGCAAGACCTTGGTGGCCACTCAATGAAACCCCCACGTCCAATCCATTTTTGCGGATATCGTTGGTCCAAAAACGCACGAACTTCACGATGGTAATGCGGAGGCGCACCATCGTGCTGGAATCACATACTGTCGAGCTCATTCCTATCGAGACCTTGAAGCAGTTGGGGTAGTCCTTCTTGTAGAAAGTTCAGGTAACTATGGCCATTTAGTGGTTCATTAAAAAAGTGGGGTCCAATAATTCGATTATGATGAATACCACACCAAACATTTAATGACCAGTGGTTTTGATGTTGCACCTCTCTAATCCAAAATGGGTTTTCTGTGACATAATAATGCATGTTGCGTCTATTTACGGCACCGTTACTTCTAAAAGTAGCTTCATCACTAAACATTACCTTGCATAATAAATTTGGATTTAATTGAATCTCCGCATTTATTGTACGACAAAAGTTTACACGACTTTCAAAATCCTGTCCATACAATTCTTGGTGTAATTCCATGTGATATGGATGATACCTATATTTCTTGGTAGTACGATTAGCGGTGGATTGTGATGTTTCACATAATGCTGCTAACTGACGGCTACCAATATAAGGATTTTCCTGAACATTTAACATTTCTTGTAGTTCTTTTTCTTCATTAGTTACTGGTTTGTTGACCACTTTACGTTTTGGATAATTAACAGTACCAGAAGAATCAAATCTTTGCATTAAGTTTTGAAAAGTATGGGTATTAGGCTGGCGTCGATCAGGATACTTCATTTTGTAAATTCTTTGAGCAAGATGGCAATTTTTTTGAGCCTCTCCTATTGTATAAATCATATCTATTAACTCATTCTTTGGAAAATTCATTTTACAATATAAGATGAATGCAAAAAAAACCAAACTACACTACATAAAAACCAAAAGACGCTATTGCGGTTATAAATTTGACACGCAGAAAAATGTTCTTTTACATTGTTTTTGCCATGGCTACTATGATAATGAAGATTATTTCTGTAAAAAAGTATGGAAAATAAGAAAAATTGAAATATCTCAAAAACTATTATAAATAGGTATAGGATATATTGAACAAAACTTTTAGGATTTTTATTACTCTATTAAATAACATTAAAATATACAGGGTGTACCATTAAAAAAAAAAGATATTTATTCATTTAAACTTGTTCAAATTTGAGCCGATGTGTTCAACACCCTGTAGCTTTTATTGCAAATATTAGGTAAAAATTATGTTAACTTGTCCTTGGCCTTGCTAAATTCCAAATTTGAATGTATTTGTCACAAAATTGAAAACGTTATTTAAGATTGAATTGATGCTTGAAAATGTGACTTTTTTTCTTTAAACTTAATTATCTCAGAAACTATAAAGTCTTGTTATAGTAAACCCTTAATAAAAAAGATTTAAAATTATAAGCTAAATCGAAAATACGATTCGTATATAGGGTGTTCTATTTAAAAAAATACAACTTTATGCTATCCTAGTTTTTTGGCTCACCCTAAATATTATTAAAATCTGCGTAAAAATAAACTATATCAAACAATAAATATAGAATGCTTTAAAGTAGAATCTAACTCATTTTTAATGTCCGTAGGAGTTAAGCCCTTTAAAACAAAGTACTTTATAACCGATCGCCACAAACAAGCAACTGAACGTAAACTTCTGAAACTTTACAGAGCGTCATCTCAAGGTTAATGCTTACAAAATATTATAGTTATTTGATCCTACTAGCGCCCTCTATGTTTCAGCCCGAGAACTTATCGAACCATCCTCGTATAATAATTAAGCGCGGGATACTCTTATAAAGAACCATTGTTAGTCAGCTGTTCTTAAAAATCGTAAGAAAAGACCAGTATAAAATCTGTTTAACCGTCTAAATTGCAAAAATTTCCCACCATTCCTTAAAAACTAATATATTTTTCCTTATCTTTACTCGAATGTTCTTCCAAAAGTACTTATTAATAAAAACCGTCCTATATAAGCTACAAAATAAGAAATCCTCCTTAAATAACTACCTTTTAGACAGCATTTTTATGTAGACTTCTCGAAATAAAATAAGATTATCTCCCTCTCTCTTTATATCTTTTTCTTCATGAAATTAAAAAAACAGTCACGGGACCGGGGAGCATTATTTGAATTATCACGTAGAAGACCGCAAACGGACAGAATAATAGTCGACGGTCAGATGTAAGCTTTCTCTCTCACTTTGAATTATACATTTTTTTCTATTTTATAAATTTAAGTTTCTGGTTTTTTTTGAAAACGTGGGCCGGCATCGAATATTTCAAGGCCGACAACGTATGAAACGACAAAAGAGCAAAATTTCATAGAAAATTTTTTATTTTGAATGTTCCTCAAAACGCATTAACTAATATAATTCGCGAAAACCGTTTTAACAGAACAATCAACTGCGAATAATTAAAAGATTGGAAATTATAAAAACATTTATTATAATCTACTAGTCGGGCATTTAAAAAGTGAACATTGGGAGCAGTTTTCTAAAAGAATGGAAGGAGACTTCTATAGTGTACAAAAACAAATGTGGCGACCGATAAGACAACAGCGCAAAGAAGTATCTGAATTCTCCGAAACAAACAAAATATCAGAGGAGAAATGGATAGACTACCAAACAAAATTATTTGAGGGAGATGCTAACATTGGAAAAAACAACATACCAGCAATAAGGAATAATGTGGAAGTCACCATTCAAGAAGTAGAGAAAGCTATAAAATCCTTAAAAAATAGAAAGTCTCCCGGACAAGATGGAATTCATAACGAATCGTTGAAATACGGAGGACAGCGACTAACACAGGAACTCACAAGCTTCATTCGAAAAATCCTGACACAATGCAAAGTACCAGATAGGTGGAGAACCAGCACAATGATGCTTATGTTTAAGAAAGGTGACAAATAAGAACCAGGGAACTACAGGGGTATTAATCTACCGGACACAACTCTGAAACTCGTTACGAAAGTAATCAAAAATAAAATTAATTCGGTTACAACACTGGACGACGAACAGCAGGGATTTAGATCAGGAAGGTCTTGCGTGGATGCAGTATTTATTCTACGACAGTTAGTCGAAAAATCTATAGAATACAATAAACCAACATTTTTATGCTTTATAGATCAAACAAAAGCATTCGATCGCATAAAGCTAGATGACGTAATCCACCTGTTATATAAGAGAAATATTCCTATCAATATAATTCAGACCATCGAAAACATATACGCAAACAATAAAGTTCAGATCCGCACTAACGGTAAATTATCAACACCCATACCAGTCAACAGCGGTATTAGACAGGGAGACTCGCTTAGTCCTTTGTTGTTTAACATGATAATGGACGAAATAATAAAGGAGGTGCGACTTGGTAGAGGATATAAAATGGGTGGTACAGAAATAAAAATTCTCTGTTACGCTGATGACGCTGTGATATGTGCCGAAAATGAAGACGACCTCCAGAGATTGTTAAATACCTTTAATCTTACGGGAAGAAAATATAATATGTTTATCTCAGCCGAAAAAACTAAATGTATGACAACCTCAAAAGAACCCCTCCGATGCAAACTAGAACTAGACGGTCAAATAATACAACAAGAAATGAGTTTCAAATATCTAGGAATTGACATAATTAGTTATGGCAACATCGAAGATGAAGTAAGAGGGCAGGTAGCCAAAGCAAATAAAGTGGCGGGTTGTCTCAACGACGTGATCTGGCGAAACAAACACTTACAACAAGAAACAAAGGTTCGGATCTACAAAACCACAATTAGACCTATTATGACATACACCTCAGAAATACGGCCAGAGACGACAAAAATGAAACAACTATTGGAGACTACAGAAATGAGAATACTTCGACGAATAACAGGAAAAACGCTACTAGACAGAGAAAGAAGCGATAACATCAGGCAATCATGCAACATAGACTGCATTAATGAGTGGGTCCTACAGCGTAAGACACAATAGAACAAACACATAAGCCGAATGACAGAGGATAGACTGGTAAGGATCGCACGAGATAAATCACCTAGTGATACACGCAGTAGTAGTAGTATTAACTAAAGTGTTGAATTGTGAATTCATTAATTTTCTTTATTAACAACACAGATCAACAAGGTTCTGTTGCTGGGCAGCTGGGGGTTATTCCCGGAATAATTTGCTGCTTAGAATCCGAATTTGAGGTCATAATCGGCTATAGAGGTAAGGCAAATTTCTATAACTTAATATAGACTGCAGACTCTATAAAAGAAAGTAGATTCACGCTTAAAAGAGAGAGCGTTTTCGAGGAGTATCGTATTTATCTCTACCATTAGAAGAGAGGTATTACTCATCGAAAACGCTCTACCCTTTCAAGCCTAACGACTTCGCACTCCCTCCAGGAAATATTGACTCATATCAGGTATAACAAAAAAAAACCAAAAGTATGGAGCTTTGTGAAGATCCTTTCCATGTTATGAAGTCCTAGGTGACGAGGTCTGCTTTATTTCCCACAAACTTTCGAACAGATGCTCACTCAGACCCAGTCCCTTGATGTTCTGCAGGAGATTCTTTGGTATTGTTGAAAAAAAAATTATGGGAATCGCTTGGACGCTGTTCATCAATTATTGTCTTCCAATTTGCACTATTTGGCGATCTTCTCGTTGTATTTTGGCCTTAGGTTATGGTTGTTAGATATAGTAATATCAATTAGTGTAGTTAGCCTAGAAATTTTATCTGTTAATATAATGTCTGGTCTATTATGACCAACTGCCTAATCTGTTTTCGGAAACATCTGTCCTGAAATCAACCAGTAGTTCGACGCTGAGTTGTCGACATTGTCCTGATTGACCTCATTTGGATGCCGTTCATGAAGTGGCTTCCGTAGGCAGGCTTGTAACTTCTCTTGGTCTGTTTGGTGGTGAGGAGTAATATCCTGTTCCCTCAGGTGTAGCGGCGTTGCATCGTCAACTTTGCATATTGCTCGATGTAGAGTGGAACAGTCCACTAACCTGTGGAAATAAGACAGTAAGTTTATTATTTGTTGGTCGAACTGCTTACCAAGATTCACCAATTCTCTTCCCTCTTGATGTGTTGGAAGCAATGTACATTCAATCGCACTCACATTGTAAATGGCCCTTGCAGTTGGATCCTAGTTCTCCAGGTTGACATGATGCGTTCTAAAAAGGAAACAAAATGAAGATCAACCCCATACATTTTCAATATCGTTGTGAGCCGCTCATGTGGCACTGAGTCAAACGCCTTCTTATAATCCACGTAGGAAGCAAAGCGGTTTCCTCGGTTAGTACAGGCTTGGTTACATATGACAAAGTCAATAATCAATTGCATTCCATTGCTCCCAACGTGCATCCTTTCTGTTGAGTTGCTATGATGTTATTTTGTTTACAATGTGCATAGATACGTTATGTCAAGCAGGAGGTGATTACCTTATAAAGTGTGGAAAGGCAGGAAGTATCATGTCAAGATTTTGAGATATTTAAGGTTATGTACACGAAGAATATGTTTATTGGCTACTTTTGAAGTTATATACATGTTGCACAGATTTTTTTTGTCCTTTTTCTAGTTGAATCATTTAGCACTAGACTTCTAAATGAGCCATTGAGCGATCATATAATTTTTTTTTTAAATATAGGACCATTTCTAAGTCCAAATATGGAGTCAGAAAATTGAAATGTTCATTTTCAAGATGGTGAAATAAAAATTTCCAAAAACATGATACTGGTATTTAAAAAATATCACTTAGGAGTTTTCAGTGTCGCTAATTACCAATATTATATCAGAGAAGAGAAACTTTTATTTTAAAAATAGTAAATTCAAAATGGCAGATCGAATTTTGGTCTCTATGAACCTTTGCAAGAAAAAATCGTAATTGACGCAACTAGAAAAAAGGATCAAAAAAATTTTGTACATCCTATACATAACCTGAAAAGTAGCTAAAAAGCTTATTTTTCTAGTAAATAACCTCAAATATCTCAAAATTCTGACATTATGACCAAAACTGTCTTTGTTACGTTCGTAGATTGATGACGTACGAGTATTCTCTCACTGCACCAATTGTTGGTGTTCATCAATTGTGTAATACATATTTGAACGATGCAGTAATGATGCTTTTATTTGCAAATTCTGTAAGCCTGTTGTGATTCTGCAGTTCCACATGAAAAAAATATAGACTTCTATAGTATAAACAAACTTCACTTTAATTTTAAGGTAATGTGCTGGAAGCAAATTTCATAAACTGTTTATTGAATTTATTTAATGTACAGGGTGAGTCAACGATTGGATGAAGTAGGTTTGTGCCTTTTCGGTGAAATTAACAAAGAAACTATATTTATTGTTTGATACAGTTTATTTTTAAGCAGATTTTAAAAATATTTAGGACTCTACAGGATGAGCCAAAAAACTAGGACTGCATAAAGTTGTATTTTTTTAAATAGAACACCCTATATACGAATCGTATTTTCGATTTAGCTTATAATTTTAAATCTTTTTTATTAAGGGTTTACTAAAACAAAAAAAGTCACATTTCCAAGCATCAATTCAATCCTAAATAACGTTTTCAATTTTGTGACAAATATATTCAAATTTGGAATTTAGCAAGGCCAAGGACAAGTTAACATAATTTTTACCTAATATTTGCAATAAAAGCTACAGGGTGTTGAACACATCGGCTCAAATTTGAACAAGTTTAAATGAATAAATATCTTTTTTTTTAAATGATACACCCTGTATATTTTCATGTTATTTAATAGAGTAATAAAAACCCTAAAAGTTTTGTTCAATGTATCCTATACCTATTTATAATAGTTTTTGAGATATTTCAGTTTTTATAATTTTCCATACTTTTTTATAGAAATAGTCTTCATTATCACAGTAGCCATGGCAAAAACAATGTAAAAGAACATTTTTCTGTGTGTCAAATTTATAACCGCAATCGCTTCTTTTGGTTTTTATGTAGTGTAGTTTGGTTTTTCATCTTATATTGTAAAATGAATTTTCCAAAGAATGAGTTAATAGATATGATTTATACAATATGAGAGGCTCAAAAAAATTGCCTTCTTGCTCAAAGAATTTACAAAATGAAGTATCCTGATCGACGCCAGCCTAATACCCATACTTTTCAAAACTTAATGCAAAGATTTGATTCTTCTGGTACTGTTGATTATCCAAAACGTAAAGTGGTCAACAAACCAGTAACTAATGAAGAAAAAGAACTACAAGTATTGTTAAATGTTCAGGAAAATCCTTATATTGGTAGCCGTCAGTTAGCAGCATTATGTGAAACATCACAATCCACCGCTAATCGTACTACCAAGAAATATAGGTATCATCCATATCACATGGAATTACACCAAGAATTGCATGGACAGGATTTTGAAAGTCGTGTAAACTTTTGTCGTACAATAAATGCGGAGATTCAATTAAATCCAAATTTATTATGCAAGGTAATGTTTAGTGATGAAGCTACTTTTAGAAGTAACGGTGCCGTAAATAGACGCAACATGCATTATTATACCACAGAAAACCCATTTTGGATTAGAGAGGTGCAACATCAAAACCACTGGTCATTAAATGTTTGGTGTGGTATTCATCATAATCGAATTATTGGACCCCACTTTTTTAATGAACCACTAAATGGCCATAGTTACCTGAACTTTCTACAAGAAGAACTACCCCAACTGCTTCAAGGGCTCGATAGGGATGAGCTCGACAGTATGTGGTTCCAGCACGATGGTGCGCCTCCGCATTACCATCGTGAAGTTCGTGCGTTTTTGGACCAACGATATCCGCAAAAATGGATTGGACGTGCGGGTTTCATTGAGTGGCCACCAAGGTCTTGCGACATCACCCCATTAGATTTCTTCCTATGGGGTTATATTAAAAATAAGGTGTATGTTAATCCACCAACAACAGTGGAAGATATGCGAAACAGGATTAGGGATACCTGTAGAACAATAACGCCACTAATTTTGTCCAGGGTCCGAGAAAATCTGCAAAAAAGACTAAATTTGTGCATTGCACAAGAGGGTCGTTTATTCGAACACTTATTAAAAAGAAATAATTAATCTCAGTATTTAATAGGTAATTTTTTTTGTTTCAATTTAGTATAAAAGTAAATATGTATTTGCCTTGTCGTTATTGTTGTGTTAATTTTTTCACATTATGTTTAATTAAACTATTGCCGTTGTAATATAACGAATAATGTATTTCATCATATTTAACCACATTCTGTTTGTTTCTGTAGTTTCTTTTTATTATTTTACATGGCTACTATGATAATGAAGACTATTTCTGTAAAAAAGTATGGAAAATAAGAAAAACTCAAATATCTCAAAAACTATTATAAATAGGTATAGGATATATTGAACAAAACTTTTAGGGTTTTTATTACTCTATTAAATAACATGAAAATATACAGGGTGTACCATTTAAAAAAAAGATATTTATTCATTTAAACTTGTTCAAATTTGAGCCGATGTGTAGCTTTTATTGCAAATATTAGGTAAAAATTATGTTAACTTGTCCTTGGCCTTGCCAAATTCCAAATTTGAATATATTTGTCACAAAATTGAAAACGTTATTTAGGATTGAATTGATGCTTGAAAATGTGACTTTTTTTCTTTAAACTTAATTATTTCAGAAACTATAAAGTTTTGTTATAGTAAACCCTTAATAAAAAAGATTTAAAATTATAAGCTAAATCGAAAATACGATTCGTATATAGGGTGTTCTATTTAAAAAAAAATACAACTTTATGCTGTCCTAGTTTTTTGGCTCACCCTGTAGAGTCCTAAATATTTTTAAAATCTGCGTAAAAATAAACTGTATCAAACAATAAATATAGTTTCTTTGTTAATTTCACCGAAAAGGCACAAACTTACTTCATCCAATCGTTGACTCACCCTGTACATACACAGCTTTAATTTCAAAGTACACGTAACTTATTCACGATTTCACAACATCAATAAATTTGAATAAAGAACGTACATTAAACTTAAGGTTATTTTTAACGGTGTAGTCATATTGAAAAACTTAACAATGAAGTGTTGAACTAAGTCTAGAATACTTATCTTTACCAAATTATAATAAAGGCATTTGTTCCGTATATTGACTAAACTTTTTTATTTGATCCATTCAGACGGCAATACAATCACAAAAAATACCGAACAATTTAATGAAAGAAGCGAAATGAAACAATTATTTTTATCTTTATTGCGAAACTTCTTGCAAGATTTTAATAAAATTTTATTGTTATTTGAATTTATTTCTTAAACTCGACTAGAACTTTATTGAATTTTCATAGCATTAATTTGAACGATACGCGTAGCGGAAACGACCAAACAGCGATCAAATAAATGAATAGGGACAAATAAATTTATTACCTTTTTATAAAATAATGCGAATCTTGACGTTATACAGAGGTAATTAAAGACTTTTTCCAATGAACGGTTAATTCATAATGGCACTGAACTTGTTAAAATGACTTTGTTAATCAGCGTCAAAACGAAACGGCGGCTTTTCTTACCTGTTAAAAAAAGTCAATTAATAATAATGAATTAAAACATTAATGAAAAATTAAATTTCCAGAAAATCTGCACGTCATATATCATGAGGCATTATTTAGCAACAGTAGCCCTTAAATTTTGTACTATTAATCACGAACACTGAATGTTGTAAGTTATGATAAATAGTTTTCAAGGATTATGAAATATTTTATAAGCGTCATTTAATGAGGAGGTTGCCACAATAAAGCTTTTAACTACGTAAATAAAACTAATCATGAATATAACGTCATATACCAAGGGTTTTTTGTTGTAAATATCAAAAATTTTACAAAAAGGTCACGATAGCGGAGATTTTTCCCATAAACTGTTGGATGTTGACTTTCCCCAATTCCCCAATCAGGTTGGCCAGAAAAGAATTTTGGTTTTGTAGTGTGAAATAAAACTCATATCTTGTACCGGGTGAGTCAACGATTGGATGAAGTAGGTTTGTGCCTTTTCGGTGAAATTAACAAAGAAACTATATTTATTGTTTGAAACAGTTTATTTTTACGCAGATTTTAAAAATATTTAGGACTCTACAGGGTGAGCCAAAAAACTAGGACAGCATAAAGTTGTATTTTTTTTAAATAGAACACCCTATATACGAATCGTATTTTCGATTTAGCTTATAATTTTAAATCTTTTTTATTAAGCGTTTACTATAACAAAACTTTATAGTTTCTGAGATAATTAAGTTTAAAGAAAAAAAAGTCACATTTTCAAGCATCAATTCAATCCTAAATAACGTTTTCAATTTTGTGACAAATATATTCAAATTTGGAATTTAGCAAGGCCAAGGACAAGTTAACATAATTTTTACCTAATATTTGCAATAAAAGCTACAGGGTGTTGAACACATCGGCTCAAATTTGAATAAGTTTAAATGAATAAATATCCTTTTTTTAATGGTACACCCTGTACATTTTCATGTTATTTAATAGAGTAATAAAAACCCTAAAAGTCTTGTTCAATATATCCTATACCTACTTATAAAAGTTTTTGAGATATTTCAGTTTTTCTTATTTTCCATGCTTTTTTACAGAAATAGTCTCCATTATCATAGTAACCATGTAAAATAATAAAAAGAAACTACAGAAACAAACAGAATGTGGTTAAATATGATGAAATACATTATTCGTTATATTACAACGGCAATAGTTTAATTAAACATAATGTGAAAAAATTAACACAACAATAACGACAAGGCAAATACATATTTACTTTTATACTAAATTGAAAAAAAAAAATTACCTATTAAATACTGAGATTAATTATTTCTTTTTAATAAGTGTTCTAATAAACGACCCTCTTGTGCAATGCATAAATTTAGTCTTTTTTGCAGATTTTCTCGGACCCTGGACAAAATTAGTGGCGTTATTGTTCTACAGGTATCCCTAATCCTGTTTCGCATATCTTCCACTGTTGTTGGTGGATTAACATACACCTTATTTTTAATATAACCCCATAGGAAGAAATCTAATGGGGTGATGTCGCAAGACCTTGGTGGCCACTCAATGAAACCCCCACGTCCAATCCATTTTTGCGGATATCGTTGGTCCAAAAACGCACGAACTTTACGATGGTAATGCGGAGGCGCACCATCGTACTGGAACCACATACTGTCGAACTCATCCCTATCGAGACCTTGAAGCAATTGGGGTAGATCTTCTTGTAGAAAGTTCAGGTAACTATGGCCATTTAGTGGTTCATTAAAAAAGTGGGGTCCAATAATTCGATTATGATGAATACCACACCAAACATTTAATGACCAGTGGTTTTGATGTTGCACCTCTCTAATCCAAAATGGGTTTTCTGTGGTATAATAATGCATGTTGCGTCTATTTACGGCACCGTTACTTCTAAAAGTAGCTTCATCACTAAACATTAGCGTGCATAATAAATTTGGATTTAATTGAATCTCCGCATTTATTGTACGACAAAAGTTTACACGACTTTCAAAATCCTGTCCATGCAATTCTTGGTGTAATTCCATGTGATATGGATGATACCTATATTTCTTGGTAGTACGATTAGCGGTGGATTGTGATGTTTCACATAATGCTGCTAACTGACGGCTACCAATATAAGGATTTTCTTGAACATTTAACAATACTTGTAGTTCCTTTTCTTCATTAGTTACTGGTTTGTTGACCACTTTACGTTTTGGATAATCAACAGTACCAGAAGAATTAAATCTTTGCATTAAGTTTTGAAAAGTATGGGTATTAGGCTGGCGTCGATCAGGATACTTCATTTTGTAAATTCTTTGAGCAAGAAGGCAATTTTTTTGAGCCTCTCCTATTGTATAAATCATATCTATTAACTCACTCTTTGGAAAATTCATTTTACAATATAAGATGAATGCAAAAAAAACCAAACTACACTACATAAAAACCAAAAGAAGCGATTGCGGTTATAAATTTGACACACAGAAAAATGTTCTTTTACATTGTTTTTGCCATGGCTACTATGATAATGAAGACCATTTCTGTAAAAAAGTATGGAAAATAAGATAAACTGAAATATCTCAAAAATTATTATAAATAGGTATAGGATATATTGGACAAAACTTTTAGAGTTTTTATTACTCTAATAAATAACATGAATATATACAGGGTGTACCATTTAAAAAAAAAAAAGATATTTATTCATTTAAACTTGTTCAAATTTGAGCCGATGTGTTCAACACCCTGTAGCTTTTATTGCAAATATTAGGTAAAAATTATGTTAACTTGTCCTTGGCCTTGCTAAATTCCAAATTTGAATATATTTGTCACAAAATTGAAAACGTTATTTAGGATTGAATTGATGCTTGAAAATGTGACTTCTTTTCTTTAAACTTAATTATCTCAGAAACTATAAAGTTTTGTTATAGTAAACCCTTAATAAAAAAGATTTAAAATTATAAGCTAAATCGAAAATACGATTCGTATATAGGGTGTTCTATTTAAAAAAATACAACTTTATGCTGTCCTAGTTTTTTGGCCCACCCTGTAGAGTCCTAAATATTTTTTAAATCTGCGTAAAAATAAACTGTATCAAATAATAAATATAGTTTCTTTGTAAATTTCACCGAAAAGGCACAAACTTACTTCGTCCAGTCGTTGACTCACCCGGTATATTCTATAGTACAACATTTAAAAGGCACTGATTTTCCAAAAAGAGTAGAGTTCTGATAATTTATTTTTCTTCGGTAACAAGACAATGCTGGTTTTTTTGGATAATTTTGTTTAGTCGAAGGAAGCCAAATTCATGAAAAAATGGATTGTTTAATCGACGCAATTCCCACTATTGGAGCGACTCAAACGTACATCCATTTACAGAGTTAAATTTTCAAGAGTCTTGGCAGTTTAGCGTGTATTGTGATATAAGAAATGACGGCGTCGTCTCTCTAGAATTCTACCAAGATAATATGAATGGTAAGTTAGCCATTTTTGAAGACTTCTAAATACAAAATACGTTTTTCAAATTATAGGTGAGCGCTACTTCAACATCTTGAAAAATTTGGAAGTGAACTATTTAGATAACTTGCCACTGGATGATGGGGCGCCTCGACATAAAAGTCATTTAGTTAACAATCATCTACAAAACATCTATAACACTGACAGAAATCCTTCAAAACAATTGCAACACGCTCTATGTGTAACAATCAAAAATACTTATTTTTCGATCCAGTATTTCACTCCATTTGATGCCGACGTCATCCACTGTACTTCTACGATACCCTGTTTGTTTGTTCTTGGTAGCTATTCCAGTGTTGACTATTTCTTGATCATCCTGTCTATATCAATTTACTCTCGTTTATTCCCATATCCAGATGTTACGTTTTTTATCAGTTATTTTACCCAATATTTGTGTTTCGTATGCCCTTCGTATTCTGGCAGTTTTTGAGCGTTGTTTTTTGTTGCAAATATTACTGCTTGACTCGACAAGGACAATGTCCCTAAATTAAAACACAGTTCAAATTTTGCCCACCAAAAAATAAATACAATAGTTTACTTTACAAACATTGAGACTTAATTTTGTCTCTATATTCGGATATAATTGGAAATTCAGTCTAGACATTCATTATTTATTACTGCAAGGATACAAACATCCTGACGCAGAAGTTCAGGAAGATAGATATTCAAACAATACAGCTGGATGCTTATTTAAACTGGCTCAAGGATATTTATAACTTGTACACTTAGAATGATATATTACGAAATTTGGATGATAATTTACAAATACTGAGTGCCACAGATATGATATATTGATATTTATTCATTTAGGCGACCCAGGCTGCAAATTTTACATCAAATCTAAGGGCAATGTTACTTTAATTCAGATGTTATTATTATCGTTGAGCTACTTCATACCACCAGTGGCACTGCGACCGCTTGCAAGTTGTTGCTCTATTTACTCCATAACTAAAAAGCAAGAAAGTGTCTGTGTTATGTTCCTGGTTCTTAAGTCGGTATAGATTATTTTTACATTGTGAAACGCAATAGGTACCAAAATTCCGTCAATCTCACTATAGACCAAAAGCTGAATCAGTTATTTTTTATGTTTTTGATGAGACAATTGTACTCGAATTAATCCAGTCAAAATAGACATTTAACTTCGCAAAAATTCATATAGAGCTGAAAATTGGTATAGGTCTTAAATGCACTATTACAAACAAAATATCAAAAGTTCCCCCCTATGTCTTATATCTGCTAAAAATGTTTACTCAAAGGCCAAAAATATCAGTTTTTCCAATTTTTCTCATAAACGGTAAGTATTATCGTAAAAATAGGCCAAACAAAAATTATAGATTATACAATTCTTTACAAAAATTTTTTCTGCAAATTACCATTCCTGAGATATCGCGACTTCAAACATAGAAAATACTAATATAAACTCTTGCTCGGTGTGCATACGTCATCCGACGTTTAAGGTAAGTAAAAATATGGAAGTATTGATTTGTGTGACTCATACACTAAAATACGTACAAAAAATATGATTTTGAATGAATATACATTCAGTCCCTAATTCTGTTCGCTTGTATTCCATTGTTCCAGTGGCGCATACCTGCTTTTTTTTGAAAAACGTAAATAAAATAAGTATTTTTAATACTGAACGTTTATTTTCAATGAACAGACATGTTTATTGATAATATTTTTAATTTCAATTTATGCAGTTAAATAATTTTAAAAATATGTCACAATTTTACTTTATTTGTTTTAAATCTTTGACTGAAAGTGATATTGTTGTTGTTGATCGTGGAATGAAGACATTGATTGATTCAAGTGTTCAAAGAAATGATGGGTTTCTTGAATGCCTAAAAGCCAAGCAATGAATGACAGTCCATGTACAATGTCGTAAAATGCACGCTCGGAAGACTGCACGAGATCAAACAAGGGAGCGCGAGTAAGTGAGTCGGATTTTTGTTGTAAAAATATTGCTTATTTTGCGACGGTAAAGCAATTGGAGAGGCTGAAAATTAAAAAAAAACACAAAATGTCTGGCGTGAAAAAGATGCTACCCTTACATCATTGACTAAATAAACACTAAAAACTATAATTTTGACACTCATAAAATGGACACAATAATAGAACACAAGTCATTCATCATTACAATGTTGCAAGTATTTAAATATCAGTAATAGCATATTATGTACATGCCTTTGTAACAAGTGTAAAAGAATTTAGATTGTTAGATTTTCGTTCAAAATATGGCAATGTTGCATATCCCTTCTTACCGACTAAAGAGGATAAACTCCTCCTTGTTATCGCACGGCTGCCATTTTCTAGGGACCTTTTATTGAAATCACAATAAAAAATTGTTTGATTCTGAGGGTTCTTCAAATACCAGTCTTAAATAAAATTTGACACAATGTTTACATTTAGTTCGTCTAAAATCCTGTATCTTCAATTTTAAAAAATTAATTTTTGATTTTTAATTTACGTCTCCAAAGTACCCTAATACCGATTTTGAAAGAACTTGAGATATGTACATTTTTAGTCTGACATATTGTCCCATTCAACCCACTGAGTTTGGAAAACTTTTTTTTAGATCTGTAACGTTCGCCCCAATTTTTGGAAGAATCCGATAAATATAATTTTAAAGCTATAATCTACGCTCCCAAAAACACCCATTATCAATTTTGGACAAAATTAGAAGAATATAAAATTTTCAGTTTTTCATAACACTCAAAACCACCCCTTTGCCAATTTTACGCAAAATCGAGGGATGTTAAATTTTTAGTCCGCCATATTAAATTTTTAAAAAATAATTTTATATTACCCAGAATCAGTTTTGGATAAAATTAAGAAATATTAAATATTTAGTCCGCCATTTTCAATTTAAAAAAAATTAATTCAGTATGTGCGAGCCCGAAAACTCCCCCATATCAGTTCTGTAAAAAATTGGATAAAATTAAATTTATTGTGCGCCATCTTGGATTTTACTGAACCAATTTAGACTAAAATTTCATATAAATCGGTACAGCTGTTCCGGACTAATCGGCCTATATAAATAAATAAATAAAGAAAGAAACATATATACATATATATATATATATATATATATATATATATATATATATATATATATATATATATATATATATACCGTTCGAATTTAGAAACTCCTTTTCATATTTTGTGTTTCCAAAAACTGTTAAATCTAAATCGATAATATATAGTACTGTTTCATATCCATAAAAACTCATCAATATGAATATAAAATGATCGTCTGATCCATGGCAATATCTATCGAATACGGCAACACTGCATCGTCTCATGTCTAGCTTTTTTACTACTATTTACTATAACAAATTTTATTGAATGAGTTGGATTTAATAGTTGAAATTTCTCATCTTGCGCTCTCGCCAAAAATAGCAAAAATATTACAGTCTTGTGTTTATTTAGTCAATGTTTGCATTTAAAAATTCTATTCTGAAGGTAGCTCGCCTCATTCTGACCACGTAGCCAAAGCTGTTATTCCATACATGAGGAATAAATATAATTTAGTTGCTGCTAATGCTAAGGACCTTTATAATAGGTCTAATTCCTTTTTGAAACCCACCGCGAGGGGTAAAATCCTGAAAATGATCCTGTTACTTTTGTATATATAAAAATAGTGATAAAATTCAGCAAAAAGGGGTAGAAGAAAGCGAAGATCAGGAAATTACTGTTGAAATAGCATTTGAAAATGATCAATGTCACTAAAATTTTGACGAAATCAACATTAATCCATTTCACTTTAATCACTACCACTAGTACCATTTTTTCAATCTAGTATGTTATCTAATAAAGTAGAATATGACTTCTCCAACTTCTGGAATTACGATATCTTAAAAACGGTGGCTCGTAGGAAAAAAGTATAAGATCAATTTTTGTAGAGAATTGCATGATAAACATTTGCCTGAACTATTTTTAGGATAACACTTACTGTTTGGGAAAAAAATGCAAAAAACCGATATCTTAGACTTTTTATCTTGAATAAAATTTTTGGCAGATATAGGATTAGTAGAGGCATTGTCGTCGAAACTTGTATAATCACCCTATAAATATATCTTTGATAAGATGTTAAGAGATGGCGCCACCGGCATTCGGAAAAAGCCAGAACAAGAGGTGATTTTGGAGAACGGCGCATCGAATAATAAAAGCGTTAGTTTAAACTTTTATTTTGAAGAAGTTTTGAATAAAAATTGTTTAAAAGTGAATAAATAAAAAGTTACAACTGGGTAGGCATGTTGAACTTTACTAATCTTCATATAAGTGAGTCTAATTGTTAGTTTGAGCTAGCGGGCGCCCAAGAACAAGAAATTAAAGGAAAATCGTAGACAACATGTGATATTTTATTTTTAATAGTGTATTTTAGACTTACATCAATTTTTAGCTCAATGCGAATTTTTGCCAAGTTACCACTTTCTTTGTTTATTTTGACTGGACTAAATACAATACTACTTTTTGAGCAAAATATTTGATGTCGATACTAAAATATTTTCAATCTCTTTATTAAATTTCAATATCCAGCTTAACCATTAAATATAACACAAAATTAAATAATAATAAAATAAAATCACGATTTAACAAAATTATTTTCGCTTCCCCGATTGAATTACACAATATTAATGTTATCGTAATAACCGAAATTTATAATATCCATTGTAATGGAAAATTCATTGGGAATATAGAATCAAATAATAATTAAAAAAGGCAAAATTATAAAAATATATTTACGCCGCAACGATTGGCAATTAAAAATGTGATTTATTTATCTTGGCAAATTAATTGCGTTGTGGAATGTCAACCGGTGTAATTTAGATTTGGTCGTATTATTGAAGTTTATTTTCGCTAATAATTTGTTTTGATAACATGTATGTTTCTAAATATCACTTTAGATTTTCAAATTTAAATTCTGATTACAATTAATTAAACATTACTCAAAAGATTATACTGAAAAGTTAAGAATAAATTAAAAACTGAATTAAAAAATCGAAAAAACAAAGAATGGCCACAAATGATGTTCAGACTAGTAGTAGTAGTAGTAGTAGTAGTTTCACTATTATGAAACTTTTTTCCAAACTGTAAATTAATATTTCAGGTTAGTTTTTTATCCAAAATAATGCCCAGATTCCTAATTACAGTTTTATTGGGTATAGTTAAGTTTTATAAATTTATATGATTTATATTAGAAGGATTGTACCGAGGCACTTCTTACTTTTACATTATCACATTGTTAGAAACTAACATACGACGTGTAGATATAAAAATAACGATACTGATGCTTCTGCAGAAGAAATGCGCATGCTCAAAAAATGAAAGAAGCCTTCTCTTTTGAATGCGGTGCCTCTCGCGTCTGAAAACAAATCTGTGTCGCCGTGGGCTTCGATTGTATAAGAGCTGTCTTTTTGGTTTGCCGGAAAAAATTTAGGTGTAATAATAGAGTAATGAATTGTCGTGAAAGGGTGTAGCCAATTAAGAGGGTCTCCCTCGGTAATAAAAAAAAACATCCGGTTTTTCTACATCAAAAAGTACCTGCACAAAAAAATTTTTAGCCACTTTTATCGTCACATAATTTCAAAAAAAAAAAAAAATATATATATATATATATATATATATATATATATATATATATATATATATATATATAATTTATTTTTGTATGTTAAACCTTTTGTTAATATTTTTTTTGTAATATTTTCTTGGGTATAGGTTTTTCCATTAGAGAATCAAAAGACAACAATTTTTCTGACGTTTCGCTCTACATAGTGAGCTTCTTCAAAGATTTGGTATATTTATTTTAAATCTTGAAAGTAGCTTTGTGCGAATGTTTAACATGCCTAAAGAGATCATTGATATGAATATATATATATATATATATATATATATATATATATATATATATATATATATATATATATATATATATTTACCTGGTTATTTTCTTGGGAATATGGTTCATTTTTATATTAAAACTACATATATAAAGTAGTCATACTTATTATATATATATATATATATATATATATATATATATATATATATATATATATTATATTTCAGGACGTTTCGATTCTTTCAAATCTTTTTCAACTGAGTTCATCGGAGGATTCTACAAAAATGTGTATTTTTACTATCACTACATAGTATAAAACAAAGTCGCTTTCTCTGTCCCTATGTCCCTTTGTATGCTTAAATCTTTAAAACTACTCACCGGATTTTGATGCGGTTTTTTTCAATAGATAGAGTGATTCAAAAGGAAGGTTTATATGTATAATAACATCCATTAAATAGTGGAGAAATACTGTTATTTTTGAGGTTTCTAATGTGATGTCGTTAATTATCATATTTTTTTCCGCTTACATTGCAAACGCAGGCTGAACCCTACGAGATTTATCAAAATAATGTACTAATTATTTGTACACATTGAAAAGGTCTACAGAAAACTCCGCGATGGTATATGTCTATCTCTCATGGATATCCCACAATAACATTTTTTTGTCATTTACTTTTTACGACAAATAATGGCAAATTTTGAAGCGATTTTAACCAATACAGCATTAATCCTTATCCAATTAAATAGCTTAAATACATTGTTGATTTAATATAGATCTATATGGTCCTTTACAGCACAAGATTTAAATGAATATTTTCGAAGATATTATAGATTTAAAATTGCTGGAAGTAGCGCTTGCGGCGGTACTGGCCGACCGGGGCGGCGGCAGCGTGCCTATAAATAGCGCGTCGGAGGCCGATGTAATAATTGTTGTAAAAATAAAATAAATAGTCACAGTTTTTCTGTAGTGTATTTAGTATCAGCATTGCACCCGTGCGAAGCCGGGGCGGGTCGCTAGTGATTTTATATAGGATGATGGACTACCAATGGGATCTTCACTCTCACCGGTGGTCGCAAATATTTTCATGGAATGGTTCAAGACGTTTGCAATTGAATCCACAACTAAGAAACCAAAGTTATGGCTCAGATACGTAGACAATACTTTTATTATTTGGAGTGGAAACGACGAAGAACTTCGAAACTTCCTTTTTCATCTCAACAATATCAGCCCAACTATTAAACTTACCATGGAGAAAGAAGTAGAAAATAAATTATCATTCTTAGATGTCTTGGTTGAAAGAAATGGCAGACAAATTCAAACGTCGGTTTACAGAAAAGTCACGCACACAGGACAATACCTTAATTATTCATCTAATCACTCCAAGAACACCAAACAAGGAATTATAAGAAATCTCGTAGATAGAGCCTTAACTCTCTGCAATTCTAGCGAGAGCTTGATGAAAGAGATAGATTATACTAAAAATGATCTGACAGCTAACGGATACCCAGTATATCTAGTGGATAAATTTTTAGAACAACGCAGAAATAGAACAATATCAACGAGGAATGAAGAACGAAAACCAGTATTGAACATCCCCTATGTTAAAGACATTTCAGAAAAA
This sequence comes from Diaprepes abbreviatus, assembly GCA_034092305.1. Lineage (NCBI taxonomy): Eukaryota > Metazoa > Arthropoda > Insecta > Coleoptera > Curculionidae > Diaprepes > Diaprepes abbreviatus. The sequence goes on along the minus strand of JASJET010000360.1, from coordinate 178,617 downwards.
ATTAGAAGGATAGGGAAACGATATAAAATCAACGTTGTTTCCAATTCCAATAACCATCTGAGAAGTCGGATCACTAGGGTCAAACCAACAACTCAAAGGGACATGAAGAACTGTGTATATCAGATACCATATGAATGTGGTAATTCCTACGTTCACACACTCTATTATATATTAATTTTTCAAAAATATTTTAAAAGTCCAACTAGGAGAGTGGACACTACATTTTTAACCCTATAACTGCATTGACTTGACTGAATGTGGAAACCAGATGGTGTATGTTTTAGGTACTTCAAGTAGCGTAAAAGGTTTGGATCTTTTAATTGATATCTTTATGAAAAAACATCATGATTCAATTTAGAAGATTTGAAAGCGGAGAATTATTCTTATTTATTGTTTTATTTATTTTAGAATATCCCTTATTTTGGTTTATTTTAATGTGTTGAAGTAGATTTGATTAAGATTATTAATATCTGTTTTATCGTTTACGGCATTCGGATTTTTTTTTATTGCGATGATTTTGTAAAATTATCGTTTTTCTTTGTTGGTGTCAGTTTTCAAGATTTTTGTATTTTCGTAATCAAAAGTGTGCTTGTGTTTTTTTGTTAAATATACACATAAGTATTAAGAAGTATTATTACTATTTTAAAGAGTAAAGCAATAATTAACGTATTAAAAATCTTGTTTTATAGAATAGACTAGCGACCCGCCCCGGCTTCGCACGGGTGCAATGCTGATACTAAATACACTACAGAAAAACTGTGACTATTTATTTTATTTTTACAACAATTATTACATCGGCCTCCGACGCGCTATTTATAGGCACGCTGCCGCCGTCCCGGTCGGCCAGTACCGCCGCAAGCGCTACTTCCCGCAATTTTAAATCTGTAATATCTTCGAAAATATTCATTTAAATCTTGTGCTGTAAAGGACCATATAGATCTATATTAAATCAACAATGTATTTAAGCTATTTAATTGGATAAGGATTAATGCTGTATTGGTTAAAATCGCTTCAAAATTTGCCATTATTTGTCGTAAAAAGTAAGTGACAAAAAAATGTTATTGTGGGATATCCATGAGAGATAGACATATACCATCGCGGAGTTTTCTGTAGACCTTTTCAATGTGTACAAATAATTAGTACATTATTTTGATAAATCTCGTAGGGTTCAGCCTGCGTTTGCAATGTAAGCGGAAAAAAAATATGATAAATAACGACATCACATTAGAAACCTCAAAAATAACAGTATTTCTCCACTATTTAATGGATGTTATTATACATATAAACCTTCCTCTTGAATCACTCTATCTATTGAAAAAAACCGCATCAAAATCCGGTGCGTAGTTTTAAAGATTTAAGCATACAAAGGGACATAGGGACAGAGAAAGCGACTTTGTTTTATACTATGTAGTGATACTTAAAATGCTTATAACAATAACAATTTTAACATAATATAGTAGAGAAGTCATCGTGGCAGTCGGCCGTCCACAGTGCTACTTCTCAGATTACTCATCTACCGACAAGTGACACGAAGTTATTGGAGAGAGTGATAACATGTGGTGAATCTTGGTTTTGTACCTATAATTATGAAATTAAGTGACAATTCGTGCATAGATAGGGCCCCACTTCACCGAGAACTAAAAAACTTGTATGAGAAAATCAAGATTCAAAGCGATAATAATTATTTTTTTAGATATTCAGAGAATTGTATACCTTTGCTGAATTCTGAACAACTAATCAGCATTAAAACCTTAAAATTCCTGCTTAACTTCGTGAAAGAATACGAAAAAACCCAAATTGTGAAAGAAGAAATCAAGGGTTTTCTATTAAGGCAACTCCAGGCTCATTCTCTATCGTCTGTCAAAACGTGTCTAGCCAAGTACAATGCCCCACTATTAGATCATCAGCATTATTTACCTGACCTTGCACCATGTGACTTTTATCTGTTCTCCAAGCCCAAATCTACACAGCAAGATTCTAGTTCGTTGAAACTGTGGAAGAAAAGAATCACGCGTCATTAAGGAGTTCAGAGAAGAAGATTTCCAGCATCCATTTGAACAGTGGAAGGCGTGCATATTGAAGATGATAATAACTAAATACGTACAAATTTAAACTAAAATATTTTACATAAGTTGTCTCATTGTTTATATCGACCAGTCCTCGTATGAGCATTACCTAATCATCATCTGTTCATACGAAACATTCATTTATTTATTTTAAATTGATTTTTGTTTGCTTAAGCTAAATTTATAGAAAATTACGCAGCATTAAACAAACGCATTTGAATTTTAATCAAAATAGGTTTGTGCGAGATAAATATTTATTAGCTATCAAATAAATACATACCAACAAGTATTTATTTTATTAAGATTTTAAATGTTACTAGTTCGTGTTATATTATACAGAAAAATCGAACTCAATTTTATACCAAATGAATTGAATTTCAAATTTAACGTCAATCATGTATTTGTTGAAAAATTAAATAATGAATAAAAATTTTACGATAGTTGAGTGCCTTTATCAAGTAATATTTTCGTCCTATAATCCGGTCAGTATAAACAAACAAATAATAGCTTTGTTCGCGGGTCACTTTCCGAACCGATTCAGAACTAGTACGGAATTAGTTCAGGATTGCCGTACAGCGCATGCTCAGTTATTAACCGGTTCAGGATTTGTTTTTAACGCGAACGATTTTGGTACTTTGAATCGTCCACTCTGGTATGCATACAGTGTTAAATGCTGATTAAACTAGTTGTTTTTTTTTTTGTTTTAAATAACTTAAAACTGTCTTTTATTAGGTTTTATTATTTGTATTATTTTAAAGAAATATTGAATTATAATTGTTATTGTTATATAATATAAAGTCTAACTGTCAGTTCCTTTTGGAATAAAACGTCTTGTTTTTTGCTGAATAGAATTTTTGATAAACAAATATATATTTTAACAGATATCTACTGTTTACTCTTTATTTTGTGTTAAGTTCATATTTCGGGAGCCTCAAAATAAATCTAATTCTAAACATACGCCTAATAAAAAGATGGGGGTTTTTCTAAACAAAAAATAAAACGCAATAGTTTTAGGTCCATTTCTTTTTGATTCAAAAAACATTTTTAATAAAACTAAAACCCGGTTGATGCAATATCATTTATCGCAAACCATAATACACACCAGTTCTTGTCCATTTCTCAGCTTAACTGAAAATGAGGGGCAAAATTTCCTCAAAATAATTAGCACTTTTAGGAATTTTGAGTAACTCTAAAATTTCTTTTAAGTCCTCATCGCTGGATGATAAATGATTTGACATAATGGGAGTATTTACTAAAAATTTATTTTTTTTTAGGTTCAAACTAACACTTTTTTAACTTATTATTTAACATTTTAGGTCGATTAACACTAATTAAAGTAAAACCAATATAATATAATAAAATATATACTGGAACATCAAATGCAACGAATGACATAAACAAGAGAAAAACCTAAAATAAAATAATAAAAACAATTGTCAAATAGTTGCACATTACGGCCGCAGCATGAACGCTGGCGCTGCATAAAATTCCGAACTTACAGTTCTTCGTCAATCCTTAGAACCGGTAGGACTGGTTCAGAATCGATTTCGAACCGAATTATTTTCTCCGCGAACATGGGACTGTAACTAAAAATTCTGAACTTTGTTATCCGCGAACGCTGCTATTTCAACTGCGCATGTGTATTAGTTCAGAATCGGTTCTATATCCTTACCGCGAACAAAGCTAATAACTTCACAAAAATACACTGTTACCAATGAAATATCAAAAATTCCCACCGATTCTACGTCTGTTAAATATTTTAAACAAGCTCAAAGGGCAAAAATATCCGTTTTTCGCGTTTTCCTCATGAGTGTAAATATTATCGTAAAAATAAATTAAACAAAAGTTAGATTACACAATTCCCTACAAAATTGCTTTTATACTTTTTTTCTACTAATGACCATTCCTGAAATATCGCGATTCCAAATATATAAAGTCGTATACTTGACGCATTCTTTAACGTGGTTTTTTCACTAGGCATACTCCACGATCTATAATGACTAAGTTTTATTAGACACTATATGATTGATTGAAAAAATGGTACCATTGATTAAAGAAGACGGGGTTGTTGTTAATTTCAGGAAAATTTTAGTCTGACTGATAATCTGTAAATGTGCCTTCAACAAAATGCCTTCATCTGCTGTTTTCTTTTTCTTCCTGCTGGATTTCTGTAGATTGTTCAAGAAGAAAAATTCATCAGTTGTCTCTTCATTGATAACATAAGAATCCTTATTTCTTATATTTGATTCAGTATTCGAGCAATTCTGACTTTGATAAATGGTATAAAATGATAAACAAAATAATCCTTTTTTACAGTCACAGTTTCTACTATATCCCTTCTTGCAATTACAAAAATTTTGAATTGGCTTCAAACTGTTATCTACTAATTTCCAGCCCCAATTTTCTGGGTCCAGTTGATTACCTAGTCACACTTGAACTTTATAGTACACTAGCGACCCGCCCCGGCTTCGCACGGGTGCAATGCTGATACTAAATACACTACAGAAAAACTGTGACTATTTATTTTATTTTTACAACAATTATTACATCGGCCTCCGACGCGCTATTTATAGGCACGCTGCCGCCGCCCCGGTCGGCCAGTACCGCCGCAAGCGCTACTTCCCGCAATTTTAAATCTGTAATATCTTCAAAAATATTCATTTAAATCTTGTGCTGTAAAGGACCATATAGATCTATATTAAATCAACAATGTATTTAAGCTATTTAATTGGATAAGGATTAATGCTGTATTGGTTAAAATCGCTTCAAAATTTGCCATTATTTGTCGTAAAAAGTAAATGACAAAAAAATGTTATTGTGGGATATCCATGAGAGATAGACATATACCATCGCGGAGTTTTCTGTAGACCTTTTCAATGTGTACAAATAATTAGTACATTATTTTGATAAATCTCGTAGGGTTCAGCCTGCGTTTGCAATGTAAGCGGAAAAAAATATGATAATTAACGACATCACATTAGAAACCTCAAAAATAACAGTATTTCTCCACTATTTAATGGATGTTATTATACATATAAACCTTCCTCTTGAATCACTCTATCTATTGAAAAAAACCGCATCAAAATCCGGTGCGTAGTTTTAAAGATTTAAGCATACAAAGGGACATAGGGACAGAGAAAGCGACTTTGTTTTATACTATGTAGTGATACGATATAAATGTTTATAAGCAGAATCATATATTGGAGGAAGACAATATAGTTGTATTCTTTTATTTTTCCGGGTATTTTCTACAAAACTATAAAATTTAAATATCTATACTTGCCTATACAATCAATTCTTTCTTAAAGCTCCATATATAGCAAGAAGATATTTTAAAATACTTCCATATAATCAATTAAATCATAGCATAACAATTTAAATACTGTCGTTTTGACCTTTTTGAAAATTGCAATTATCACAGCTAATTAACGTACGTAAAAATAAAAGTGTGACCTTTTGGATGTGCAGTTAAACTTTCCGATGAATAATTTTTTGTTTATACTTGAACTTTCCCAGACTTTAAAAAATTAACAATCTTATCAATTTGAAGTACTTATAGTTAGTAATATTAATAAATCAACATCTTCCCCAACGACGATTAATACTAAAAGTAATTATTTCATTTACTTTCTTCAGAAAAAGGGCACATATACGACCGTCGCCCCTCGAACAATGCAGTAGCAGACATTGCTTAAGGTTATACGGGCGAACGGAATTAGGGACTGACTGTATATTTACTTAGAATCATATAATTTGTACGTATTTTAGCGTGTGAGTCACATAAAACAATAAGTCCATATTTTTACTTATATTGAAAGTTTATTGACGCATACAAGCCGCGTAAGAATGCATAATAGTATTTTCGATGTTTGTAATCCCGATATCTCAGGAATGCTGATTTATAGGCAAAAGATATATAAATAATTTTTGTAGAGAACTGCATGGTCTACTTTTTTTTGACCAATTTCTACGATAACAGTTACCTTTTACAAAAAAAAACGATATTTTTTACCTTTGACCTTGAATAAATTTTTTGGCAAAGTAGAGGCGGAATTTTCATTTTTTATTTGTAATAGTGTATTTCTACCCTATAACAATTGTCTATGTGCATTTTTGTGAAGCATAAAGTTGTATTTTTTTTAAATAGAACACCCTATATACGAATCGTATTTTCGATTTAGCTTATAATTTTAAATCTTTTTTATTAAGGGTTTACTATAACAAAACTTTATAGTTTCTGAGATAATTAAGTTTAAAGAAAAAAAGTCACATTTTCAAGCATCAATTCAATCCTAAATAACGTTTTCAATTTTGTGACAAATATATTCAAATTTGGAATTTAGCAAGGCCAAGGACAAGTTAACATAATTTTTGCCTAATATTTGCAATAAAAGCTACAGGGTGTTGAACACATCGGCTCAAATTTGAATAAGTTTAAATGAATAAATATCTTTTTTTTTTAAATGGTACACCCTGTATATTTTCATGTTATTTAATAGAGTAATAAAAACCCTAAAAGTTTTGTTCAATATATCCTATACCTATTTATAATAGTTTTTGAGATATTTCAGTTTTTCTTATTTTCCATATTTTTTTACAGAAATAGTCTTCATTATCATAGTAGCCATATAAAATAATAAAAAGAAACTACAGAAACAAACAGAATGTGGTTAAATATGATGAAATACATTATTCGTTATATTACAACGGCAATAGTTTATTTAAATATAATGTGAAAAAATTAACACAACAATAACGACAAGGCAAATACATATTTACTTTTATACTAAATTGAAACGAAAAAATTACCTATTAAATACTAAGATTAATTATTTCTTTTTAATAAGTGTTCGAATAAACGACCCTCTTGTGCAATGCACAAATTTAGTCTTTTTTGCAGATTTTCTCGGACCCTGGACAAAATTAGTGGCGTTATTTTTCTACAGGTATCCCTAATCCCGTTTCGCATATCTTCCACTGTTGTTGGTGGATTAACATACACTTTATTTTTAATATAACCCCATAGGAAGAAATCTAATGGGGTGATGTCGCAAGACCTTGGTGGCCACTCAATGAAATCCCCACGTCCAATCCATTTTTGCGGATATCGTTGGTCCAAAAACGCACGAAGTTCACGATGGTAATGCGGAGGCGCACCATCGTGCTGGAACCACATACTGTCGAGCTCATCCCTATCGAGACCTTGAAGCAGTTGGGGTAGTTCTTCTTGTAGAAACTTCAGGTAACTATGGCCATTTAGTGGTTCATTAAAAAAGTGGGGTCCAATAATTCGATTATGATGAATACCACACCAAACATTTAATGACCAGTGGTTTTGATGTTGCACCTCTCTAATCCAAAATGGGTTTTCTGTGACATAATAATGCATGTTGCGTCTATTTACGGCACCGTTACTTCTAAAAGTAGCTTCATCACTAAACATTACATTGCATAATAAATTTGGATTTAATTGAATCTCGGCATTTATTGTACGACAAAAGTTTACACGACTTTCAAAATCCTGTCCATGCAATTCTTGGTGTAATTCCATGTGATATGGATGATACCTATATTTCTTGGTAGTACGATTAGCGGTGGATTGTGATGTTTCACATAATGCGGCACTTTACGTTTTGGATAATCAACAGTACCAGAAGAATCAAATCTTTGCATTAAGTTTTGAAAAGTATGGGTATTAGGCTGGCGTCGATCAGGATACTTCATTTTGTAAATTCTTTGAGCAAGAAGGCAATTTTTTTGAGCCTCTCCTATTGTATAAATCATATCTATTAACTCATTCTTTGGAAAATTCATTTTACAATATAAGATGAATGCAAAAAAAACCAAACTACACTACATAAAAACCAAAAGAAGCGATTGCGGTTATAAATTTGACACACAGAAAAATGTTCTTTTACATTGTTTTTTCCATGGCTACTATGATAATGAAGACTATTTCTGTAAAAAAGTATGGAAAATAAGAAAAACTGAAATATCTCAAAAACTATTATAAATAGGTATAGGATATATTGAACAAAACTTTTAGGGTTTTTATAACTCTATTAAATAACATGAAAATATACAGGGTGTACCATTTAAAAAAAAAAGATATTTATTCATTTAAACTTGTTCAAATTTGAGCCGATGTGTTCAACACCCTGTAGCTTTCATTGCAAATATTAGGTAAAAATTATGTTAACTTGTCCTTGGCCTTGCTAAATTCCAAATTTGAATATATTTGTCACAAAATTGAAAACGTTATTTAGGATTGAATTGATGCTTGAAAATGTGACTTTTTTTCTTTAAACTTAATTATCTCAGAAACTATTAAGTTTTGTTATAGTAAACCTTTAATAAAAAAGATTTAAAATTATAAGCTAAATCGAAAATACGATTCGTATATAGGGTGTTCTATTTAAAAAAATACAACTTTATGCTGTCCTAGTTTTTGACTCACCCTGTAGAGTCCTAAATATTTTTAAAATCTGCGTAAAAATAAACTGTATCGAACAATAAATATAGTTTCTTTGTTAATTTCACCGAAAAGGCACAAACTTATTTCATCCAATCGTTGACTCACCCTGTACAGTTTATTTCCTTAGCATTCCACTCTAATTCTCTTTTTGTACGTTTGGCTACCTAATAAGTTTGGAAGTGTATCGAACCAAGAGAATTAGGAACTGCCTATTTAAAATCTTGACGGTAGGATGTTACCTTGTAGATACTTTTAATGCCAGATTGCAAAATATCAATAATCACAAGACATCTAGTACTTTTGTTTCACTGTTAGAGAAAAAAATTTCTAGTGTTCCTCGTAACTATGATCATACAAATAGGAACTTTGCTTCAAAACGTCTCTGACAAAAAATTAATAACAAAAGACAGACTAACTGACAGACGCTAAATTCAACCTATTGAGCAGAATGTGTACTACAAACTAGATAAAATCTTATTTTTAATTCGTTGAATTTGCTGGTCTCCGTATCGACCTAGTCGTCCCACTTCACATTTTATCAATTGTGTATAATTTTGCCATTTTAACTGCCGCCGTTGTGAATACAGTCGATTTTTATTTGTACGTTTGCTACTAACTTTATGTTGCATTTTATTTCTGCAATACTAACTTTTATTTGATGTTTTTATGTGCTTCGTTTTATTCTTGCACACAATTGGTGATCTTTACGTTCGTCCAGGTCATACAATGTCGGTTTTATTATCTCGGCAACTCGAGGACTATATTCCTTAACCTTTTAGTTGTTTGTCTACCTGACGTAAATGTAACGAAGCAGTCAAAAATATAACCCCATTTTCATAAAAATAGGATAATTAATCCAAAGAAATGTTTTGATTGGCTGAAAAGTTGCTTGGTTGACAAATAAAATTCATTTAAAGCTAACTTAATTTTTTGTTAGCTAGAAAAAAAGTCATATTTTTAATAACTAATGTTTATGATGGTTTTCATATAGATTTATTTAAGTCCATAAAGAAAGTGTTATATAAAATCTGAAAAGAAAATAGAAAGAAACTAAATTCTCTGTGTTTTTTTAACAAGAAAATAAAAAGTCTTTAATTCAGAAATAGACTCCCGTAAATCTATAATACAGAATTTTCAGCTTTTATAGTGGTTTGATAGGGCTTTTAGGAGGTGCTACATAAACATCCTTTCAATGGTTGCAACTTTATTATTTATGAAACAATTATTGACTTCACTGCAGGCAACTTAAATCACTTAAAATCCGAATATTTACAATGGAAACAATTTTGCTTTAACAAAAAAGTTGTTTTTGATGTCAGGAATAGATATAGTCATATGGATATTTAAACTGGAGAGTAAATGCGTGCCAAAAACTCTACTTAGCGAAATGCTTCACAAAATTTTTAAATCTGATCTGAAACATATAAGATGGCTAGTCAATACATGATTTAATTTCATCCATGTTATACATACAGTTAAACATGAGAAAGTCATTTAGGTAATTAAAATTTGCTTTTTATTTGATACCATATACGAACAAATGATTCATTTGAGAACCAACATCACGCCTAATATTGCAGTTTTAACCACATCAAATTGCTACCACCATAGTTTTCGAGAAACATCGATGAGAGCTCAAAAGTACGGCCATTTTACGTCACCTCTTTTTATATAGCCGGATAAAACGTAGCCAAAAACACGTTCAAACAAAGAATGATGTCTTTCCAACAATGCAAGGATCTTTAAAATCGGTTCACTAGTTCTGGAGATTACTGCAAACGTTTGTGTGGATATAAATTGGTGTCAGATGTGGGGTGAAAGACACATTTATTGATTCATCTTATATTACTCGAAAATTCATCAGCTCCTTTGATGAGGAATTTGAATTTAATTTACAAATAATAAATAATAATGACTTTACAGTCTTATGGGAGACAATGGCCGTTCTCTGGAATGTAGTGAAGCGTTAAAACCCTATTATTTCAGGCAAAACATAAATTAAGCTAGGCAAAATAATTCCCGTAATAGAATTTCATAAATGAACAAACTTTGACGAATTAACTCGTGAATCGCATTTCCATATTAAATTATTAGTTTAGCTCGGTAATTAATAGAGGAAACTGCCTCTTAATTGCCATAATTTCAATCAAAATCGTGGATGAGAATATTTTCGATTCGGTTCAGTGAAAATTTGCATAATTAACGCCCTAGCGAGTCAAACTAACACAAAATTTACTCATTACTCTAATTTACCTTTATTAATGTTCACTCTGTTGTAAAAGTGCTTATAGTGCCATTGATATTTTGTCGGCACAAAACTAAAAAGAGGAGTGATACAAACTTGCCAAACAACAATTAAAATTGTAACATGCCGTAAAAAAATTCCGGAAAACATAAAAAATCGAATTTTTTTCAGCCTTTACTGCTTAAGTATATGTATAGAAAAAATTACCATAAATGAATAATTAAAGGAGATAATAATTATTTTCTAACATAATAGAAATTTCATAATATTTTTGGCATGTGTTCGGCGATAAATTGCAAAATTGTCAACCATTTGTATCTCAATTATAATAACAGAGAATTTGGACCCTTTTCCACATTAAAATTTTTGGTAAGGTAATTAAAATACGCACACAGTGAACAAGAAGGTTTTTTAAAAAATATTATATTAATATGAAAAAATTATTCAGTAGAAATATTTTATCATTTATTTACTTTAAACCATATACGGCGGCCAAAATATGTGACTTTCAAAAAGTTTTGCTTTTGAGATATATGAAAGTCTAATATAGTTACTTTTTAAAATTATTTTCATCTTATACAGGGTGTCCCAAAAACTCTGAAAGTATCAAAGAATATGTAAGTGTTTGGAAATGGCTGGTCAACATTTCGAACATCTACTATAAATATTTTGCTTCTGTTGTGTGCTATCGTCAATGTGTTATTACCATTATTGCTGTTATAGCCTGTTGGACGACTTTAAATCACGTTCCAAGTTTGTAAAGATATTCCTGATTATTATTCTTATAGTTGTAAATTATTTTCTACTCTCAGAATGCCATAGGCAACTACATACACTAAAACATCTATTCAAAAAACAAAAAATGGTGCAAAAAACGATTATTTGACTGAGCTATAGAACACTCTTATACAATAGGTATTTAAAAGGTACATTTTCTGGTAAGTTAAAAAGTATAGCGTGCTATTTAAATTAATCAAGTTATAGCCACTTAAATTTCTTATTTAATTAGCGTTAATTTTTGGACACCCTGTATAATATAGCAAGTTTATTATAATTGGGATATGAAATATGATTTATTGTTACACTTCACTGTAAATTTCGGGTACATAACTGAAATGCTTCTTAAATATTTGAAACGTGAAAATTAGGTTAGATTTCAATTCAAATTATTGAAAAACCCTTAAGGTTTAAGTACTATAAACCTTATTAAAATAGGCTCTTATTTTGATCGGAGAATCCAAAACTGCAATAATATACAAGGGATTCTATTTAAAAAAAAAAAATAGAACTTTGATACTTTCAGAACTTTTGGGACACCCTGTATACTATGAAAATAACTTTAAAAAGTAACTATATTAGATCCCTATGTGTCCCAAAAGTAAAACTTTTTAAAAGTCACGTATTTTGGCCGCAATATTCCTTACCGTATAGGGTAAATAACCCTATATACTAATATTATCGAAACCAAGAACATTTTGTCTATGTAACAGTAAACCAAAAAAGATGCAGTCCGACCTAATGGCAATTTGGTCCATGCCATTAACTCCATTAATAACTAATATGGATGCAATGCATAGTCATTAGAGGCCCTATACAGTGCCAAAACTTGTTAAGTAAAAAGTCCTTTACAAGGAAATGTGACAATACTGTTTCAGGTCATCAATGAAGCTTTTGAATGTAGATAAAATGAGTTAAGTATTTTTAAACCGATGTGGTTGGGTAAACCGAAAATAATTTAACAAATTGTTCATGAAAAATTAATATTTAATTAACATAAGGTATTTCTGAACCCAACTAATTAATAAAATCAATAGGATACTGTCTCCGGGATATAGAAAGTGTGTTGAGAAAAACTTTATCCATTGTCGCCTTAATTTATTTGCTCTGATGAATTCCACCTCCACAACAGCGCTCTCTAACTAATTTTAAGGAAAAATTTAGACATTCATGCTTCCAAGATCCAGGAAACTTAAGAACTGTGATCACGGGAAGCACAAAAACTGCATCACCTGGCTCATGGAACAATTGCAAGGTGACGATGAGTTCCATTATATCTTTAGTGACGTGGCTCCCATTCATCGCAACGGCTGTGTCAACAAGCAGAAGTCTCGAATCAAGGGAAAAGAAAATTCACATGCGTTGTAAGAACTTTCGATGCATCCTCAAAAACTAACAATTTAGTGTATCATGTAAGCAGGAGAGATCTTCGAAGATGCTTCCGTGATCGTTACCTTGTCCTATTGGCAAACTACTTTGGCAAGAAGTGAATGCAATGGACGTTACTGTCCCACAAGATAGCGGCACCTGTCTTCAGGGGCGGATCCAGCCTCTCTCTTTGGGGGGTAGACACTAGCAACATTCCCATTTCTAGTGTAAAAGGCAGGGTCAGGTCTATTTTTCTGAATTTGAAGCTCTTGGAGAGGTGTGGGGGGCGATCACAAGAAATAACAAGTTGTTGATACATTCCTAGTATAACAAGCAGAATCCGGTCTGTTTTCTGAACTCAAAGTTCTTGGGAAGGAGAGGGGCGATCACAAGCATACACATTCCTATACTCTATTCAAGAAATAGACTGAGTAATAAAACTGTTCCCAAAACCTCCAACGTACTTGCTCTAGTGCCTCAGGTAACTGAGGACTGCCGTAAATCTAATTATATTTAATTATATTTAAATATTATAAGCTTTTATAAATTTACTGCAACAATAACATTTCTGATCGTTTAATTTCTGTCAGTGATCAAAGTACACCTTACAGTGTGTTCTAAGTGATTTATCTTGTTTGTGCTATTATATATTATTTGAGATTAGTGAGATACCCAAAAGAAATGGCTTCCACATCTATATTTATTCCAAAATCGTTAAACCCGGGCATTTTTCTTCAACGAAGAACTTATTACGATGAATGTTTATGATGCCTTAAGATATCAATATCTAGACAATAATGTTAAAAGCTCTGTTGAGATGTGTTTCAACATGACAGGAGTTGGAAAATCTACTATGTACCGAATACTGAAGGAGAAAAAAACGACTGGAATTGTGAGTACTCCCAAGCCACATTCGATCACAGGCAGACGAAAAACCTCGTTGGAAGAAGAGATGAAAACTGAAATAAAAGAAGTTGTACATACATTTTATTATGAGATGAAATTAAAAGAACTGAGCTCTGGAAATGGCTCAGAGAACTTAATTTTTGCTGGGAAAAACCAGATAGGAAATATGTGCTTATAGATCGTCCGGAAAATGTCCATTAGAGAAGGAAATATCTCTCTCAAATAAGAGGTTGAGTTGCTAGAAATAACACAACTTACAAAATTAGTAATTTAACTAAACTTTTAAAAGATTTTTTTGAATAAAGTTACTGCAGAAAATTGGGAAATATTCGTACAATAAAAGAATAAAAGAAAATGTGGAAACTCGATCTCATGATCGGTGAGATAGAGGAACCAATTATATTTAATTTGAGCGAAGATAGCTTCACTGAATCTGATTACGAATTAGATATATCATGTTTAGCACAATTTATTATTTAAATTTTCTGTAACATATAAAAATTAATTACATTTGAAGCCCTTTTAATGTTTAATTGTAATTTTGCAGATGGTTTAAGAAATAAATAAAATGAAACATCAAATGTCCTAAAAATGGTTTTAATTAATAATAAAATGGACCGGTAGCCCCAAAAAAATTTTAATATTATATGAACTCTTTTTTTTATATATGTTTAATTTCTTGTATTTTTGACAATGGGTATTTTGTAAGTATTTAAATTATAACTTAGAATTTTTTGACAGAAAAAGGCTACGTTTTAGTCTGAATGTACTGTCGTATATGCACGTCCTTCGTTTTAGGGAAATTAATAGGGGAGATCGGATTTTCCGCGAGAACGCCACTAGGTATGTTTCGATCGAACGCGAACGACGTATACGAGCTGTGAATGACTTGCGTATCAGGATTTTTGTCATTTATCGTATGCGTTTGTCCCTGCATTAAGTGGTCCCCACCTTGAAGTGAAACTTGAATGTCATTTAAAAATTGTTCCATTGGAGAAATTGAAGTGTTGTGATATAATTGAACATTTTGATTTATTTGGGTCATATCAGATTCATTATGAGTATGGAATAATCCTGTTAGGTCTGGCGCGACCTTACGAGGGGCCGCGGAGGTCCCACCAAAACCACCCGGACAGCTTGAAATGCCACCCGCCTCATCAGACCGGAAGGAACTGTGAGAGAAGGGATTGGACATTTTTTAATAAATTATTTTTCCTCTTAAATTGGAATATTTTGTATAAAAATACAAAAATCACGGAGGGCTGGGCTTTAATATACTTAATATATGGAAAAATTAAGTATATGAAATTTGGGTTGGATGAGAACTTGGCCAATATTTACTTTGTTTTTTATTAGACGTGAGCTCTTATAGGAATTTTTGCAGTAGAAATTTTTTTGACTGGGGCTCTTAAGTTTTGTATCGGAATTAAATGTAGTGTTGGGACTCTTAATAAATTTTCTAAAATTCAATTTTCTCAAAAATTTTTGTTTTGGTGTTAAGCGCAAACTAAGGCACGTTTAGTGTTCTTAGATCCGTTAACGATGTCACTATCAGGTTATCACTAATTTTCTCTTAATAGAAAATTATTTAAGTCGCAATCGGGAATGTCTAAATCGGGTATGTCGCTATCAGGTTTCCTTTACGCAATTTTAGTTCCGCAAATTATTATAGTCGTAAAAGTAGGCTCGTGAATACTCTATATATTAATTTAAAATAGTTTCCGCAAGAATAAAAAAAATCGACGTGGAAAGGTTTTTTTAGAAAGCTTATGTTTTCCGACGGCGCTAGAATTTTACTAAAATTTGAGTTTAAAAGACTTAGATACTCGTGTGCGCGTATAAAAATTTTGAGAGATCTGTGCTCTTTAAAAGACAACCAGATTCTGCTAACGAATCGCGACATCGGGTGCTATTTATAATTTCTCGGCACTCCGTCGGGTCTTCCGAAAGGGACCGATCAGCGCTTAGCGCGGTCCGCCAAAGCTTTATATCTGCGCCGCGGTCTGTGTCGGTGTCTATGCGCCGTCACCGCCGACAACGTGCAGTTATTTCTCGGAATTTCAACGATCTTTAGATGTTTAATTTATTTTTATGATTTTTTAAGGTTCTTGTAGATAGAATTCTACAACAGTACCTAAAATGGTTTCTATGCTAAAAATAAGAATAATAAAAATACAGTTGTGATTTGTGTTATATATGTCAAAATTATCTATATTTTCTAATGTATTATGAAGAAATCATAAGAACTAAAATAATATTATAAAAACAACCCCCCCCCCTGGGATCCGCGCCTGATCCTACCCCGCTTAATAATGACTTATTAGATGATAACTTTAATATTCTTCATTCCTATACAAAAGTAAATGCAAGCTTATAGTTTCATTATCTCTATTCAACTGTATGTTGTGGCCTTGTAATTCTTCCTTTCTTTCCGATGCTGTTTTGCAGACAGAGGCTTTAAAACTAACTCGCATAGAAATCTACAGCCAAATTTCTAAAAAATATATAAGATTCCCTCTCTAAAAATAAAAATGAAAATAAAAACAGCTACTTCGGAACCCTAATGTAATGTTTTTCCAACACTCACTTGGCATGTATTTTTAGTTACAATATTTCCTAACTCACAACACTTTTTTGGTTCAGTTAGTCTTGATTTTCTCAATCTAAAATAGAGAAAAAACTTAAACAAGCAAATTTACATATATGAATTACAGTTGTCGCAATAGTAAATTCATATTTGAAAATTGTAGCCAGGGATGAAAATGTTCTCTGTATGATCGGTAAAGTTAAATTGTTTTGGGTGTCTCGTCATTTGATGTGGAGCAAAAGTTAAATGTAAAGCTTTTATCAGATATATTGTTATTTATTTGTCCTTGTTAATGGCTTCTGGGCATTGGAAAGTGCTTTTGATATTACAGGCATAGCCAAGTTTTTAGATATACATATAATAATACATCCTATAACTGTAAAGTGGAAATAAAATCTCGTTAAAATTTGGCTGTAAAAAATTGGTAAGATTTCAAGTGTAGAGCATTCTTATTATTAGTATTAAATCATCATTTACTAATCCTCTATAAGTCTTTATTTTAAGTTAAATAACATTAAGTTATGGTTAAGTCACGAAACACATATTCAAAGTTTTGAAATTGAACGGATTGTTATTTAAAAATATTTACGTGAATTATTCCATTATGCTGAGAAGTTTGGTAGTAGTGTGACATCTTACGTCAAAACGACAATACTAGACAAAATAATTAAACTTCTACATTCTCGCGAATTACATTTTAACTCCAGAGTTAAAACTTTCATTAAATTCAAGCAAACTTGGTGTATGTTTAATTACAAGAAAAGTTACAAGAAAGCCGGAAAATTTACCTTTATCCTTTCCCGTCCACGTGGACATATGCATAAACATGTCACTTTTCTTATTCTCATTTTGTCGTTAAGACTGGAGATTTAGGAGATTAGTTTACTTAAGACGCTACAGAGGTCGCTCCTTGCTTTTCAAGTACGAAAGGTTATGAACGATGTAGATGTGTGTGGGTAGGAATTGTGTAACCCGTTTTATTATTTGGCTTGTGTGATTTAATTTATTTCAAGTTAAAATTAAAATATATTTTGGAATAATGTACTACTTTTAACAACAAATACATCGATATTGTTATGAGGAGTTCGAAATATTCATTTTATTAATATATTAACGCCCTCTATGAGTGACCAACAAAAATAGTGTAAATTATATTTGTACAGGGTGAGTCAACGATTGGATGAAGTAGGTTTGTGCCTTTTCGGTGAAATTTACAAAGAAACTATATTTATTGTTTGATACAGTTTATTTTTACGCAGATTTTAAAAATATTTAGGACTCTATAGGGTGAGCCAAAAAACTAGGACAGCATAAAGTTGTATTTTTTTAAGTAGAACACCCTATATATGAATCGTATTTTCGATTTAGCTTATAATTTTAAATCTTTTTTATTAAGGGTTTACTATAACAAAACTTTATAGTTTCTGAGATAATTAAGTTTAAAGAAAAAAAGTCACATTTTCAAGCATCAATTCAATCCTAAATAACGTTTTCAATTTTGTGACAAATATATTCAAATTTGGAATTTAGCAAAGCCAAGGACAAGTTAACATAATTTTTACCTAATATTTGCAATAAAAGCTACAGGGTGTTGAACACATCGGCTCAAATTTGAACAAGTTTAAATGAATAAATATCTTTTTTTTAAAATGATACACCCTGTATATTTTTATGTTATTTAATAGAGTAATAAAAACCCTAAAAGTTTTGTTTAATATATCCTATACCTATTTATAATAGTTTTTGAGATATTTCAGTTTTTCTTATTTTCCATACTTTTTTACAGAAATAGTCTTCATTATCATAGTAGCCATGTAAAATAATAAAAAGAAACTACAAAAACAAACAGAATGTGGTTAAATATGATGAAATACATTATTCGTTATATTACAACGGCAATAGTTTAATTAAACATAATGTGAAAAAACTAACACAACAATAACGACAAGGCAAATACATATTTACTTTTATACTAAATTGAAACAAAAAAATTACCTATTAAATACTGAGATTAATTATTTCTTTTTAATAAGTGTGGAATAAACGACCCTCTTGTGCAATGCACAAATTTAGTCTTTTTTGCAGATTTTCTCGGACCCTGGACAAAATTAGTGGCGTTATTGTTCTACAGGTATCCCTAATCCTGTTTCGCATATCTTCCACTGTTGTTGGTGGATTAACATACACCTTATTTTTAATATAACCCCATAGGAAGAAATCTAATGGAGTGATGTCGCAAGACCTTGGTGACCACTCAATGAAACCCCCACGTCCAATCTATTTTTGCGGATATCGTTGGTCTAAAAACGCACGAACTTCACGATGGTAATGCGGAGGCGCACCATCGTGCTGGAACCACATACTGTCGAGCTCATCCCTATCGAGACTTTGAAGCAGTTGGGGTAGTTCTTCTTGTAGAAAGTTCAAGTAACTATGGCCATTTAGTGGTTCATTAAAAAAGTGGGGTCCAATAATTCGATTATGATGAATACCACACCAAACATTTAATGACCAGTGGTTTTGATGTTGCACCTCTTTAATCCAAAATGGGTTTTCTTTGGCATAATAATGCGTGTTGCGTCTATTTACGGCACCGTTACTTCTAAAAGTAGCTTCGTCACTAAACATTACCTTGCATAATAAATTTGGATTTAATTGAATCTCCGCATTTATTGTACGACAAAAGTTTACACGACTTTCAAAATCCTGTCCATGCAATTCTTGGTATAATTCCATGTGATATGGATGATACCTATATTTCTTGGTAGTACGATTAGCGGTGGATTGTGATGTTTCACATAATGCTGCTAACTGACGGCTACCAATATAAGGATTTTCCTGAACATTTAACAATACTTGTAGTTCTTTTTCTTCATTAGTTACTGGTTTGTTGACCACTTTACGTTTTGGATAATCAACAGTACCAGAAGAATCAAATCTTTGCATTAAGTTTTGAAAAGTATGGGTATTAGGCTGGCGTCG
Source organism: Diaprepes abbreviatus (assembly GCA_034092305.1). Classification (NCBI taxonomy): domain Eukaryota; kingdom Metazoa; phylum Arthropoda; class Insecta; order Coleoptera; family Curculionidae; genus Diaprepes; species Diaprepes abbreviatus. The sequence continues at coordinate 159,211 of JASJET010000360.1, read as the reverse complement.
ATCAGGATACTTCATTTTGTAAATTCTTTGAACAAGAAGGCAATTTTTTTGAGCCTCTCCTATTGTATAAATCATATCTATTAACTCATTCGTGGGAAAATTCATTTTACAATATAAGATGAATGCAAAAAAAACCAAACTACACTACATAAAAACCAAAAGAAGCGATTGCGGTTATAAATTTGACACACAGAAAAATGTTCTTTTACATTGTTTTTGCTATAGCTACTATGATAATGAAGACTATTTCTGTAAAAAAGTATGGAAAATTATAATAACTGAAATATCTCAAAAACTATTATAAATAGGTATAGGATATATTGAACAAAACTTTTAGGGTTTTTATTACTCTATTAAATAGCATGAAAATATACAGGGTGTACCATTTAAAAAAAAGATATTTATTCATTTAAACTTGTTCAAATTTGAGCCGATGTGTTCAACACCCTGTAGCTTTTATTGCAAATATTAGGTAAAAATTATGTTAACTTGTCCTTGGCCTTGCTAAATTCCAAATTGAATATATTTGTCACAAAATTGAAAACGTTATTTAGGATTGAATTGATGCTTGAAAATTTGACTTTTTTTTCTTTAAACTTAATTATCTCAGAAACTATAAAGTTTTGTTATAGTAAACCCTTAATAAAAAAGATTTAAAATTATAAGCTAAATCGAAAATACGATTCGTATATAGGGTGTTCTATTTAAAAAAAATACAACTTTATGCTGTTCTAGTTTTTTGGCTCACCCTGTGGAGTCCTAAATTTTTTTAAAATCTGCGTAAAAATAAACTGTATCAAACAATAAATATAGTTTCTTTGTAAATTTCACCGAAAAGGCACAAACTTACTTCATCCAATCGTTGACTCACCCTGTACTGTTGGTAATGCCGCTTTAATAAAATAGTCATGTTTCTGATACTCGAGAGTAATCGTGTATTTTTATTTAATCTTCAAAATCCTATATTTTAACAGATATCTCACCAAAATGTGAAAAATGAGCTCCATTCTGAAGTCAAAGCGTAACCACTCTCTAATTCCAACCGCAGAGTCGAAGGTAGATGCAAACCTAGGTTTTGAAATATTATAAAATAATATAATGCCATCTTCTGAGGTTTTCACTTGGCAAATTTTGTCTAATTGATTCACCAGTTCAGTTTAAAAAGTAATTAAAAACAAACTGTAAGGTATTAGTTCGAGGTTATTTACGTTTCATGCTGTATATTATTTTGATTTACTTTATCTTTAACTTAGGACAGGAGATTATTTCATTGTGTAAAGTTGGTTAAGTCATATAAGTAAGAAGGATTTTGGAGAATGTATGTCGTTCATGTCAGAATAAATTAACTGAAATTAAGTCTTTTGTTTAAGTTTTAAGGTCTTAAACTAATTCATTTTAACTTGATGTGAGTTTTAAGCTTGCTCACAATTCCGTGGTGTAAAAGTAACTATGGAAAATGGTCTTTGTTTTGGTCTTATTGTTAGATAAGTTTGATAATTTCTTAGGGAAATTCTGGAAGGTACATGTTTCACCAACGAGTAATTTTTGCCACATTTCATTATTTTTTTTATAAATAAGCTTGCACGCATTACGTTAAATCTTGTTTCAAAATCCATAATAGATAATGTAATATTCATAATTTTTTCCGATTGAGACCTAATTAGATACTGATGTAACGTTAAAACACAATAAAGCGTTATGTATATTATTATGTTTTCCTCTCTAGCAAGGAAAATAATAAATCCTTCTCGTCCTTTTTTCCCAACTTACATATTAGAAAAACTTCGAAAAAATGCAAAAAAAGAACACGATATTCCCATCTTTCGTGACGGTGAAAGTTTTCGAAGAAATCTGGTTATTTTTCCTAGATTATACACGAAACATTCTTTTATAACTTTTTCTAAGCAAAAAAGTTGGGGAAAAGAAAATATGTTAATGTTACGGAATTAGATATTATTTTAAACATATTATGGATGTACAATGCCTGTAAAAAGTTTTCATCATTATTATTATTTCATCTCAAACGACCTTAGTTTTATTTAAATTTATTTTTTGGTCTTCTATTGCCTGTGTGGGTTGATTACCTGAACATCAATTTATTCCAAACTTGTTTTCTAAATGTTAAGTGGGTTTATATCCATAGTCCTTCAACCTCTGCTCATTTAATTGGACACTAATTATACAGTGTATCCCACGACAAATTGCTGCGAGTGATTTATCGGAAAACAGACTTTGAAAAATTTTTAAAATTTGACAGTGTACTAACCTTGATAGGGACGATTCGGCTAAAATATTTTCAAGATGGTACAACTTCCTACCAAAAGTTGATGTATTCTTACTTATTTTAAATGGAACATCCTATATCTGGCGACCCTAGAACCAAATATGATGGTTGTAGGTTGAAGACGTTTAATAATCGGATTAAATATAGAGAAATCTTCGAGGAGGACCCCTGGAGGACTGTGTTGAACATTTAACATACTTGATCTCAGACGCTATAGCCAAATCATCGATCACAAAGGTATTCAGGTATTCAAAATACGGAGAGCTTCCAAAGAGCGAATTCGTGAAAAAAATAGACTTAAAGACAGAGTCCACAGTACAAGTGATCCTGCAATTAAAAGATAAGTTAACCGTGTAGCCGACCAGATAAAGAGGGAGCTCCAAATCTTTTACAATCAGTGCTGGCAATTTAAATTAGAATCCCTGCAAATTTAAAATTGCACTCTGTTTAAAATGACCAGAAGCTTAACTAAAGGCTCCAAAATGCCTCTGCCGCAGATCAGAATTGGCAACGCCACTCTGACGGATCCTCAATACAAAACCAATGAATTTACAGAGAAATTTTACGAACAATTTAGTCCTAACTATAGCACCGATTTCGCCAAAGAATTAAGGATTAATCACACTGTCCAGATATACAAGACCGTTCAGTTTATTGACATAGGCATACCAGTTATTGGTCTTGCTGAAATTAAAGAGATTGCAGCGAATCTTGATGTTAAAAGCGCCGGCTCTGGATGGTCTCCAGAACGACGCCCTGAGGCGTGCATCGGACAAGACTCTCTTTGCTATAACAAATATAGCGTATGCCGTTATGCAATCAGGACATTTTTCTTCATATTGGAAAATATCTAAGCTAATTCGTATTATAAAAAGAAGCAAAAGGGCCATAAATATTAACAGCCTCAGTCCTAATAGCCTGCTTTCCAATCTAGGGAAAATAACAGATCACGTTATCCTGAACAAACTGACTAATTTCATAACTGAGAGGAATATCCATACAGGTGCAATCTTCTTCTTTGATATAAGCAAGTGTGGCATAACGGTCTTGTAGTCAAACTTATAAGGCTGGGAATTCCAAATTATATCATTAGACCAGTCTCAAGTTTTCTAGAAGGCAGGTCATTTGTAGTGTCAACAGATGGTGCAATAAGGGCTGAGTTACCTCAAGTCTCTCCCCTATCTCCGACATTGTTTATTCTGTACACAGCAGTCATTCCTGTTGACGATAGAAGTAAACTTTACTTATTCGCTAATGACACCGCATTTGCGACTTCTTCAGGTTCTTTTCGTCTCGTAGTACTGAGACTACAAAGGCACATTAATAAATTAAAAATATGGATGACTGATTGGAAAATCAAGTTAAACCCTAATAAAACTCAAGCCATTATGTTCTCCAAATCAAGGTTTGCAACACCAAACGATCGGCTATCCATCTCTAATCTCGCATTCCCGACGGGATAGCGCTAAATACTTTGGACTGGTCTTCGATAGGAGACTTAATTGGTCAAAAAATACCGATTATATCCTGGCAAAAGCGAAGACCTCTTGAATTGTTCTCTAATCGTTACATCAAATTAAATCCTAAAAACAAGCTTACCATTTACAAGCTATTTTTACGATCTATTCTGTCCTTTGGTGCTCCAACCTGGATCACCACGGGCAGAACTAGATTTAAACGATTAGAGAGGTTCAAGAATAAAGTGCTTCGCATGATTTGTGGAGCCCCATACTTTGTAAGAAATACACAAACGCTCTCATCCAAACAACAATATCTCTTAGATATTGAACCCATGGTATTAAATAAGGGTGGAAGTTGTATTTCAATAGAATTCTATGAATTGAGCTTTTAGAGATTCCTGTTGGTAGAGCCACTTGTCTTAACGATGTCATAGGATACGCCACAAAATATCCCAGAACTGCAACTTCGACTATTTTCCTTTTACGCATTTTTGTCTTAAGAGTGCAAGAATTTTTGAGATATTCCAATATTCGTTTAATTCTGCTCCATGACAGTTTCTGTTTATCTGGATATCTGGACATTTTCTTAATAAATCTTTGTTATATTTCCGACAGATGATAAACAAAGGGTCTAGCCGATTTACAAGGTCGCAACTGCCCCCTCGGTAATAAAAAATAAAAAACACCCGGTTGTTCCACATCAAAAAGTACCCTCACAAAAAAAATTTTAGCCACTTTTATTGTCACATAACCTCAAAAAAAAAATAAAACATCTTTTTTCGTTTTTTGACGATATCTTCGGTTCTAATCATCGTAGAAACTTTTCCTTTTTTTTTTTTAATTTTGTAGGGTTTTTATTGTCTACAACAAGATATTTTTATAAAAATTTTTGGCGCGAAATTCAAATTTTTATAGGTGTTCGAAAATTATTAAATTCAATAAAATAAAAACTAGGACAATAGCAGGGCCGAAAAAAATATATTATTTTTTAGACGCTAAACTATATCCATGAATTTTGTCAGATTCTTAAAAGTGGTGAAACATAATCAAAATCGCAAAAAACGGCATTTATTAGCATTTTTATCGAGTTTTGAAGCATGGAATTTTCTTATAAATCCTCAGTCTTAAAACTATATATATATATATATATATATATATATATATATATATATATATATATATATATATATATGTATATATATATATATATATATATATATATATATATATATGTTAAATCGTAGGTTTTCACGGATGGTAGAATGAATAGTTTGGTTATTCCGGGTTTCAATCCGTTCGTTCAAACAATCGTTTTTACGACGTTTCGCCAAAATCTCATTTGGCATTTTCAAGTGCGGTTCGTCTCGTTACTCGCTGAGAACTGATCAGTTCCGGTATGAACGGAAGTGCCACCATCTTGAAAATATTTTTTCCAAATTGCCCTCATCGACTTTAGTAAACAACCAAATTTAAATAATTTTTCAAAGTCTACTGTCCAAAAAATCGATTGCGCCAGTTCATCGTGGGGCACTCTATATTTTATAAATATTTGATTGTTAATTTAAAATTTGTTTCAATCTCAAAGTCCATTTTTTGACGATTCCAATTGTTAGTCACTCTCAGTATTGCTTAAATATAAGAAATTATTAGACGTCTTTTAATAAAAATAAAACAAATAGTACGTTTTCTTTCGATCTAGCAACAATTACCGGATACTCTCGTTTTATTACACAACCTAAAAAGAAACCTCTTAAAAGAACGATTTCGTGAGCAAAACTATGAAAAAAGTCAGATATTCCGACAAAAACCATATCATTTGCACGATCACGCACGTTAAATATTTCATTTCGTTTTTCGTCGTCCCGGGTGGTAAGTTTTTACTGTTTCAAGTAGAAGATTTTTTTATTTATATTTAAGGAAACCGCTGATCCACTAAACTCTATATAAAAAAATTAGGCGAGGTTATCTTGTATCACCACACGTACTGAAATAAGTTTAATACAGTATTATATATTTTTCCTTGAAATAAAATTTTTAAATCACTACATAGTATAAAACAAAGTCGCTTTCTCTGTCCCTATGTCCCTTTGTATGCTTAAATCTTTAAAACTACGCACCGGATTTTGATGCGGTTTTTTTCAATAGATAGAGTGATTCAAGAGGAAGGTTTATATGTATAATAACATCCATTAAATAGTGGAGAAATACTGTTATTTTTGAGGTTTCTAATGTGATGTCGTTAATTATCATATTTTTTTCCGCTTACATTGCAAACGCAGGCTGAACCTTACGAGATTTATCAAAATAATGTACTAATTATTTGTACACATTGAAAAGGTCTACAGAAAACTCCGCGATGGTATATGTCTATCTCTCATGGATATCCCACAATAACATTTTTTTGTCATTTACTTTTTACGACAAATAATGGCAAATTTTGAAGCGATTTTAACCAATACAGCATTAATCCTTATCCAATTAAATAGCTTAAATACATTGTTGATTTAATATAGATCTATATGGTCCTTTACAGCACAAGATTTAAATGAATATTTTCGAAGATATTACAGATTTAAAATTGCGGGAAGTAGCGCTTGCGGCGGTACTGGCCGACCGGGGCGGCGGCAGCGTGCCTATAAATAGCGCGTCGGAGGCCGATGTAATAATTGTTGTAAAAATAAAATAAATAGTCACAGTTTTTCTGTAGTGTATTTAGTATCAGCATTGCACCCGTGCGAAGCCGGGGCGGGTCGCTAGTTAAATATAAGACTTAATCCAGTCAAAATAAACAAAAAGAAAATTGGTATAGATGTTAAATAGACTATTACAAATAAAATATCAAAAGTCGCCACCGATCCTACGTTTACTAAAAATCTTATTCAAGATCTAAGGTCACAAGGATCGGTTTTTCGTACGGTAAGTGTTATCGTAAAAATAGACTAAACAAAAGTTCTAGACCATACAATTATCTACAAAAATTATTCTGACATTTTTTTTTTCTATAAATCATCATTACCGAGATATCGCGATTCCAAAAGTTGAAGTCGTATTCTACATCACATGCACGCATTTCCGCACCACTTATGAGGTAATGTACAGGGTGAGTCAACGATTGGATGAAGTAGGTGTGTGCCTTTTCGGTGAAATCAACAAAGAAACTATATTTATTGTTTGATACAGTTTATTTTTACGCAGATTTTAAAAATATTTAGGACTCTACAGGGTGAGCCAAAAAACTAGGACAGCATAAAGTTGTATTTTTTTAAATAGAACACCCTATATACGAATCGTATTTTCGATTTAGCTTATAATTTTAAATCTTTTTTATTAAGAGTTTACTATAACAACACTTTATAGTTTCTGAGATAATTAAGTTTAAAGAAAAAAAGTCACATTTTCAAGCATCAATTCAATCCTAAATAACGTTTTCAATTTTGTGACAAATATATTCAAATTTGGAATTTAGCAAGGCCAAGGACAAGTTAACATAATTTTTACCTAATATTTGCAATAAAAGCTACACATCGGCTCAAATTTGAACAAGTATAAATGAATAAATATCTTTTTTTTTAAATGGTACACCCTGTATATTTTCATGTTATTTAATAGAGTAATAAAAACCCTAAAAGTTTTGTTCAATATATCCTATACCTATTTATAATAGTTTTTGAGATATTTAAATTTTGCTTATTTTCCATACTTTTTTACAGAAATAGTGTTCATTATCATAGTAGCCATGTAAAATAATAAAAAGAAACTACAGAAACAAACAGAATGTGGTTAAATATGATGAAATACATTATTCGTTATATTACAACGGCAATAGTTTAATTAAACATAATGTGAAAAAATTAACACAACAATAACGACAAGGCAAATACATATTTACTTTTATACTAAATTGAAACAAAAAAATTACCTATTAAATACTGAGATTAATTATTTCTTTTTAATAAGTATTCGAATAAACGACCCTCTTGTGCAATGCACAAATTTAGTCTTTTTTGCAAATTTTCTCGGACCCTGGACAAAATTAGTGGCGTTATTGTTCTGCAGGTATCCCTAATCCTGTTTCGCATATCTTCCACTGTTGCTGACGGATTAACATACACCTTATTTTTAATATAACCCCATAGGAAGAAATCTAATGGGGTGATGTCGCAAGACCTTGGTGGCCACTCAATGAAACCCCCACGTCCAATCCATTTTTGCGGATATCGTGGGTCCAAAAACGCACGAACTTCACGATAGTAATGCGGAGCCGCACCATCGTGCTGGAACCACATACTGTCGAGCTCATCCCTATTGAGACCTTGAAGCAGTTGGGGTAGTTCTTCTTGTAGAAAGTTCAGGTAACTATGGCCATTTAGTGGTTCATTAAAAAAGTGGGGTCCAATAATTCGTTTATGATGAATACCACACCAAACATTTAATGACCAGTGGTTTTGATGTTGCACCTCTCTAATCCAAAATGGGTTTTCTGTGGCATAATAATGCATGTTGCGTCTATTTACGGCACCGTTACTTCTAAAAGTAGCTTCATCACTAAACATTACCTTGCATAATAAATTTGGATTTAATTGAATCTCCGCATTTATTGTACGACAAAATTTTACACGACTTTCAAAATCCTGTCCATGCAATTCTTGATGTAATTCCATGTGATATGGATGATACCTATATTTCTTGGTAGTACGATTAGCGGTGGATTGTGATGTTTCACATAATGCTGCTAACTGACGGCTACCAATATAAGGATTTTCCTGAACATTTAAAAATACTTGTAGTTCTTTTTCTTCATTGGTTACTGGTTTGTTGACCCCTTTACGTTTTGGATAATCAACAGTACCAGAAGAATCAAATCTTTGCATTAAGTTTTGAAAAGCTGGCGTCGATCAGGATACTTCATTTTGTAAATTCTTTGAGCAAGAAGGCAATTTTTTTAAGCCTCTCCTATTGTATAAATCATATCTATTAACTCATTCTTTGGAAAATTCATTTTACAATATAAGATGAATGCAAAGAAAAAACCAAACTACACTACATAAAAACCAAAAGTAGCGATTGCGGTTATAAATTTGACACACAGAAAAATGTTCTTTTACGTTGTTTTTGTCATGGCTACTATGATAATGAAGACTATTTCTGTAAAAAAGTATGAAAAATAAGAAAAACTGAAATATCTCCAAAACTATTATAAATAGGTATAGGATATATTGAACAAAACTTTTAGGGTTTTTATTACTCTATTAAATAACATGAAAATATACAGGGTGTACCGTTTAAAAAAAAGATATTTATTCATTTAAACTTGTTCAAATTTGAGCCGATGTGTTCAACACCCTGTAGCTTTTATTCCAAATATTAGGTAAAAATTGTGTTAACTTATCCTTGGCCTTGCTAAATTCCAAATTTGAATATATTTGTCACAAAATTGAAAACGTTATTTAGGATTGAATTGATGCTTGAAAATGTGACTTTTTTTCTTTAAACTTAATTATCTCAGAAACTATAAAGTTTTGTTATAGTAAACCCTTAATAAAAAAGATTTAAAATTATAAGCTAAATCGAAAATACGATTAGTATATAGGGTGTTCTATTTAAAAAAATACAACTTTATGCTGTCCTAGTTTTTTGGCTCAGCCTGTAGAGTCCTAAATATTTTTAAAATCTGCGTAAAAATAAACTGTATCAAACAATAAATATAGTTTCTTTGTTAATTTCACCGAAAAGGCACAAACCTACTTCATCCAATCGTTGACTCACCCTGTACAATACTTTTTAACGTAGTTTTCCCAATAAGTGTACTCCAGGATTTATTATGATTAACTTTTATTATCACTTTCTTCTTCCTCTTCTTGTTGGATTTCTGTAAATTGTTATAAGAAGAAGGATGAATCAGTTATCTCCACATTGATGCCATAAGAATCATCATATGTGGTATTTAATTCAACATTGGAGGACGATTGATACTTATCGATGAATAAAATAATCCAATAATCCGGCTTTCTTACAGCCACTATTTTTATTTCAACCCTTCTTGCAATTACAAAATATAATGTTCTGGAGCAGGGGGGAATAAAGTTTCAATTGTTTTCAAACTTATCACTCAATTTCCAACCCTAGTCGTCTGGATCTAGTTGATTACCTAGCAGTGTTGATAAGCAGAAATAGATATTGGAGAAAGACAAGATAATTGTTATTGTTCCGTGTATTTTTTACAAAACTTCAATATCTATACTTGTCTATACGATCATTTTTCCGGAGCTCCATATAGCAAAAAGAAAGCGAATCTTATTTGTGATGATGACTTTTGGAGAGATCTTTTTAAATGCTTCTGCGCAATTAATTAAGTCATTACGTTTTCCTAACAATTTAAATAGTTTTGTGACCTCTCTTAAACATTAAATAAAAAATAAAATATAAGCTTGACCTTTTGGATATGCAGATAATATATTTTTGTTTGAACTCCATCGTTCCAAGTTTTAAAAAGTAAATAATCTTATCAATTTGAGTTAGTGCAATCAGTAGTAATAATAAATCACCTTTATCAACAATAATCTCTCTCTCTGTAGCTTTACAACCCTTCGTGGGTCCTCGCTGCATCCACGACCTGCCTCCATTTGCTTCGGTCCATCATGTCGTTACTCCAATCTCGTACTCCCAGTACATTTAAATCTTTTGTGATGTTATCCCTCCATCTTAGTCTGGGCCTACCTAAGGGTCTCTTTCCGGTCGGGTTCTCTTCCCATATTCGTTTGATGAGACGTTCGTCATGGGCCCTATGAACATGTCCTGCCCACCTAAGTCTTTGGGCTTTTATTTCGTTAATGATGCCTGGCTGATCATACAAGCTCTTTAATTCTTCATTTGTTCGGATGCGGTATTGTCCCGTTGTTTCATCTACTCTAGGCCCATATATTTTTCTTAATATCTTGCGTTCGAAACGTCTTAATAACAATTCGTTCTGTTTTGTGATGGTCCAGGTTTCTGAGCCATATGTTATTACCGGTCTAATAACTGTTCTATATATACGGATTTTGGCTGATCTGGACAGCAGCTTTGATTTTAGTATCTCCTGCAATGCATAAAAGCACTTAAAACCTTTTTGTATTCGTGTGCGTATTTCACTGCTTACATCATTGTCGTGTGTTATATTGGCCCCTAGATATTGGAATTCTTTCACACATTCAAAATTGTATGTGTCCATAGTTATATTCTGTCCTATTCTATCCCTACCTGCTCTTCGGTTTACGTGCATGTATTTGGTCTTCTCTTCGTTGATGTTGAGTCCTACTTTTTTTGTTTCCCTTTCCATTCTGATAAACATTTCCTTTGTTTTAGTTGTGCTATTTCCTACGGTATCGATGTCGTCTGCATATGCTAGGATCATTCCGGGGCCCTGGTTTGAGAATACTTCCAGTTTTATGTTAGCCTCTTTGATGGCCATATCTAACACTATGTTGAAGAGTAGTGGCGATAAGCCATCGCCTTGTTTTAAACCACTGGCAATAGAGAATATGTCCGTAGTATGCTTACCGATTCTGACTTTCGCCCTTGCATTCTCTATACATATTTTAGTCAGATTAATAATCTTCTTTGGCACGCCCACCTTTTCCATGGCGATCCATACACTATCTCTTACAATGCTATCATATGCTTGGCGGAAATCAACGAACAGCTGGTGTACATCTTTGTTAAATTCCCAACTCTTTTCCAGAAGCTGCCTAATAGTAAATATTTGGTCAACAGTTGATCTTCTTGGTCGGAAGCCACATTGGTAGTCCCCGAGGTTTTCTTCTGCGTAAGGGGATATTCTGGTTCTTAGTATGTTGGATAGCACCTTGTAGGCAACGTTTAGTAACATAATTCCCCTGTAATTTTTACATACTGATCGGTCTCCTTTTTTATGTATTGGGATAATTATCCCTTCGTTCCATTCTTTTGGAAGTTCTTCAGATTCCCATATCTTCTCCACAAGGGTTTGTATTGTTTCATGTAGCTGATCTCCGCCATATTTTATAAGCTCCGCGGTTATGTTGTCGCTCCCGGGTGCTTTATTGTTCTTCAGTTGGCTAATTGCTCTTTTGATCTCTGTCAGTGATGGAATTTCTACCTGTTCCTCTGCTCCCTGGTATATTGTATTTGTGATGAGAGCTGTGCCTTTTATATTTAGTAAGTTGTCAAAATATTCGTGCCAGGTTTGTAGGATTTCTGTTATATCTGTTATGAGGTCTTTATTTTCTTTCTTTAATATGCTGGTCCGTGGCATATACCCTTTCTTTATGTTCTTGATCTCCCTGTAGAATTTCCGGCTGCTCTTTGTATTTGATTCCTTTTCTACATTTGTTATGATTCTATTATAGGCTTCTCTCTTCTTTCTTCTTATAAGTTTTCTTGTGTCCGCTCGCAGTGTGTTAAATCGCTGGATGTTATCGTCATTTGGGCACTGCAGCATTTTTAATCTAGCTTTGTTTTTATTGTCTTGTGCTAGTTGACATTCCTCGTCATACCACTGTTTTCTTTTTATGGTTTTATTTTTGTCTAAAGTTCTCTTCGCTGCATTCTCTATCGATGTCTTAATCTTGCTCCAGCATTCGTCTACTCCTGTTTCCCCTTGTATCTTATTCTGTTCCATTTGTGATTTTACTTCTGCTTGGTATTTTTGTCTGAGTATTTCTTCCCTATTCAGTATCTCGGTGTTCCATCCTTTTCGTTCCGATTGTTCTTGCTTTCTTATATCCGTTTTTATCCTGGCACGTACTTTCACTCTCACTAAGAGATGGTCTGACGCTGCATCTGCTCCCCTTTGGCTCCTTACGTCTAGTATGTTTCTTGAGTACCTTGCGTTTGCTAGCACGTGGTCTATCTGGTTTCTTGTTTTTCCATCGTTGGATACCCATGTTTCTTTATGAATGTTTTTGTGCGGGAACATTGTTGACATTACTATTAGATTACTAGCCGCTGCCAGGTTTGTTAGACGTTGGCCATTGTCGTTAGATTGTTCGTGTAAGCTGTGCTCCCCTATGTGCGGTTTTAGTGTTCTTTCTCTTCCAATTTTCGCATTGAAATCTCCTAGTAGTATCAACATGTCTTGCTTCGGGACTAGGTCTATGGTTTGTTCAAGCTGGTCGTAGAATTCATCTTTGATGCTCTCCTCCTTATCTTCTGTTGGTGCATGTCCTGATATGAGTGTGTAATTATGCCATTTTCCTTTAATTCTGATACTACTTATTCGGTGGTTTACTGCTTTAAAGTTTATTATTTGTCCTATGAAATTTGTGTTTACTGCGAAGCCCGTTCCAAACTCATGTTTGTTGTTCATGGTCCCTCCGTTAAAAATTGTGTAGCCGTCCATAGTCACTGTGCCCTCGTCTGGCCATCTAACTTCTTGAAGGGCTGTTACGTCTATTTGGTACTTTTTTAGCTGTTGTATGGTTCTCTTAGCAGCACCCGGTCTATACCAGCTAAGTACATTCCATGTTCCCAAAGTCATATTCCATGTCCGTCCAACAATAATAGTTTTATTTGTTCTATAGAATTTTTCTATTGCTATTTCAATTATGGGAACATCAACGTCATTATCAGCTTGTTTCACTGAAGTGTTGGCAGTTATAAATTTTTCACGTAACATCGAAATGAAGCGAGATTTCTTCTAAATATTTGCAAGAAATTGCTGTTGATTTGTTGGAATTGGAAAAATGACATCAGAAGATAAAAATGTTTTTGTAGTCCGATGACGTTATTCTGCAGCTTTAATATTTTTCTTATAATCAGTATAACTACCAAATAGTATAGTCACGGATGACCAAACTGCTGATCCAACACAACGTGGTAAAATAAACATCCTACATCTATGATGCAGGTAGAATTTGTGTTGTCAGTTTCATTCAGAATTAAATAATTTCTACGAATTTTAGTGTGTAAACCACACAAACCATTACTTCCTTATTTTTACTTATATTGAACGTCCGATGACATATACAGGCTGTGCGAGAGTGCATGTTAGTATTTTGGATGTTTGAAGTAGCAGTATCTCACGATTTGTGATTTGTAGAAAAGAAAGTACAGAAACAATTTTTGTAGAGAATCATATGATCTACTACTTTGGTTTGATTATTTTCCTACCCTCCGGCATAGGGGTTAGCTTTGCACATTTGCTCAGTGGCGTGGCTGCTAACTTTCAACTGAACTCTGGTGATTTTTCTTAAATATTTATTACATATTTTATTGATTTTTTTTATTTAATTGTGAAGTTTTGGTATGGAAATACTAGCGAACTCTTTAAAACCAAAATACACACGAAAATTTATCGTGAACTGATTCGCATATTTAATCGATTAAGATTTTCAATGCACTCATATATCTCCGCATTCGACCCTCTTACGAATTGACAAAGTGCAGTAATTAATGCCTCCGGCTTCCGATATGGCCAGACATTATTACTATTGACTAGTAGTCCCCTTAATCTTAAAGTTAAAATTACCTTATCGTCGCTCACCGAACTGAATCGAACGATAGTTTCAGGCTGCCGAATTGGAGCATTAAGGACCTTTAAGACCCTTGTTCGGAATTTCCTTTTTGGGGGAACATAAATTGCCCTCATTCGTTTCCGGTATTTATTTGTATGGTTTCTTTACAAGAGAAAAACAATAGATATAGTGTCAACACAAAAATATTATTAATTGTATATATATATATATATATATATATATATATATATATATATATATACATATATATATATATACATACATACATACATACATATACGATGTGTGTGTGTGTGTTTACCAAGAAAATTAAAAGGTAATGTATAAATAATAATTTAAATTTATTGGTGAAGACAAAAAATATAATTTTAGAGGCAACTTATCGAAAAATAAACTCCAACGAACTTCTATTCAAAGTGTGGCATGTGACTTATCCGAAAGCGTCCAAAACTCGATTATTTTTTCCCATTTTCGTCCTTATTTCCATACTATTATGGGAAACAGACTGGCTTAGAATTTTAACTAATGCCCCTTTCAAACGAAAACTTTTAATGCTGAAAACAAATTTAGTGGAAAAAGTGGCCGGGTGAAGTTGTATTAAGTCTTTTTCCAAACAAAAACACGAGAAAAATTTTATTTCGAGAAGGAATTGTGTTCGCTTGGGTCTTAATAGGTGTTTTTATTTAAAAATTTAATATATTACAAAAGAATAATTAATTTTTATGTGACACAATGTTTATTTAACAAAGTTGTATAAATCAAAGACTATTTTTAATGTTTTCAGAACAACTCGCTTTGTAATAAGTTCCCTTGTCTCCTAGATAGAATTAAAAGAAAGCTATACAATTTATTTCCTGCTATTTTCACGCTGGTTTTCTCTTCATACGCGTCTAGACTACCTCAAAGTTTCAATAGTGGAGCTAAATCATACCAGGAGCGATATCTGTGTTTCGTGATGTGTTGGTAAGATATCACATCTATAAGTATGATATTAAACTGTAAAATATTATTACGATTTTCTCTTTTTACATGGTTCGATAAAAAAAACAACATTTTTCACTACTAAATAACAATCTTTTAATGAATAGAGGGGTGCAAAAATTCAAATTGAATTGCACCCCCTCCTAGCATCCTGGCTCGCATCTTATCCTTATATACGAGAATACAAGTCTAAAATTCGTATAAAAATATGACACATAGTAATTACTCATCGATATAAGGACACATTTGAACTCAGACAGTTATTTGTTACAATATCATCTTTCTGTAAGGATGCGGCCGAATTCCCCTAGTTTTTCGTCACAATATGATTTAAACAACTGCCTGATCTCAAAAGTAATGGGGCGTTATTATTGTATTGTTTTGAGATAGACTATATGCTCATTTTCAAATGGATTGAACTTTGAGAAACGCAAATAACACACACACAAACTAAATAATAAATGAACAGTGTATCAAGAAACATTACAAATCCTCCTGTGAACTCAGGTGAAAAAAATATGAAATATTCCAAGTAATAAAGCAAATGTTTAGCCAAGAACTTCTACCCAACCTAAATACACCACTAAATTAAAAACGCGACCACTATCGAACATTAGGGAATACTTATATTTATTTTTATTGCCGAAAAGAAAACTCGTAAAAACGAAGTTTCGTGCGTGGAAATCATGAAAAAGTCAAATATCAGCCGAAAATCGTATCATTACCACCGGCCGACACGCAGCTTTAATATTTCATTTTTATTTTTTCATCGCTGCTTTTATGAAATGCTGAAATGCTGTTCTAATTTATGTACAGGCATAGTTATGAAATATCAGTAGAAAGTTTACGTTTTAAGTTTGAGGATTTTTAAACTAAGATTTTTATTCTGCAATTTTATATAAGCCAAATTCTTTGTTAGCAGTTTATTTCACCACGAAAACTATTAACAGTTTACTCAACTACTACACTACATTTTCTTGGTAAATTAATTCAGTCAAAATAGGTATTTAACTTCGCAAGAATTCGTATAAAACAGTCTTAAATATACTATTAAAAATAAAATGTCAAAAGTTTCCATCAATCCTACGGCTGCTCAAAATTTTATTCGTTAAAGAGCAAAAATATCATACTCCAATGCTATAATTTTGACGCTCAAAATGGACACAACGATACGACACAACTCATTCATAATTACAATGTTGCGAAAGATTGAATAAAGTAATAAAATGTTATATACAGGGTGAGTCAACAATTGGATGAAGTAGGTTTGTGCCTTTTCGGTGAAATTTACAAAGAAACTTTATTTATTGTTTGATACAGTTTATTTTTACGCAGATTTTAAAAATATTTAGGACTCTACAGGGTGAGCCAAAAAACTAGGACAGCATAAAGTTGTATTTTTTTAAATAGAACACCCTATATACGAATCGTATTTTCGATTTAGCTTATAATTTTAAATCTTTTTTTATTAAGGGTTTACTATAACAAAACTTTATAGTTTCTGAGATAATTAAGTTTAAAGAAAAAAAGTCACATTTTCAAGCATCAATTCAATCCTAAATAACGTTTTCAATTTTGTGACAAATATATTCAAATTTGGAATTTAGCAAGGCCAAGGACAAGTTAACATAATTTTTACTTAATATTTGCAATAAAAGCTACAGGGTGTTGAACACATCGGCTCAAATTTGAACAAGTTTAAATGAATAAATATCTTTTTTTTTTTTAAATGGTACACCCTGTATATTTTCATGTTATTTAATAGAGTAATAAAAACCCTAAAAGTTTTGTTCAATATATCCTATACCTATTTATAATAGTTTTTGAGATATTTCAGTTTTTCTTATTTTCCATACTTTTTTACAGAAATAGTCTTCATTATCATAGTAGCCATGGCAAAAACAATGTAAAAGAACATTTTTCTGTGTGTCAAATTTATAACCGCAATCGCTTCTTTTGGTTTTTATGTAGTGTAGTTTGGTTTTTTTGCATTCATCTTATATTGTAAAATGAATTTTCCAAAGAATGAGTTAATAGATATGATTTATACAATAGGAGAGGCTCAAAAAAATTGCCTTCTTGCTCAAAGAATTTACAAAATGAAGTATCCTGATCGACGCCAGCCTAATACCCATACTTTTCAGAACTTAATGCAAAGATTTGATTCTTCTGGTACTGTTGATTATCCAAAACGTAAAGTGGTCAACAAACCAGTAACTAATGAAGAAAAAGAACTACAAGTATTGTTAAATGTTCAGGAAAATCCTTATATTGGTAGCCGTCAGTTAGCAGCATTATGTGAAACATCACAATCCACCGCTAATCGTACTACCAAGAAATATAGGTATCATCCATATCACAGGATTTTGAAAGTCGTGTAAACTTTTGTCGTACAATAAATGCGGAGATTCAATTAAATCCAAATTTATTATGCAAGGTAATGTTTAGTGATGAAGCTACTTTTAGAAGTAACGGTGCCGTAAATAGACGCAACATGCATTATTATGCCACAGAAAACCCATTTTGGATTAGAGAGGTGCAACATCAAAACCACTGGTCATTAAATGTTTGGTGTGGTATTCATCATAATCGAATTATTGGACCCCACTTTTTTAATGAACCACTAAATGGCCATAGTTGCCTGAACTTTCTACAAGAAGAACTACCCCAACTGCTTCAAGGTCTCGATAGGGATGAGTTCGACAGTATGTGATTCCAGCACGATGGTGCGCCTCCGCATTACCATCGTGAAGTTCGTGCGTTTTTGGACCAACGATATCCGCTAAAATGGATTGGACGTGGGGGTTTCATTGAGTGGCCACCAAGGTCTCGCGACATTACCCCATTAGATTTCTTCCTATGGGGTTATGTTAAAAATAAAGTGTATGTTAATCCACCAACAATAGTGGAAGATAGGCGAAACAGGATTAGGGATATCTGTAGAACAATAACGCCACTAATTTTGTCCAGGGTCCGAGAAAATCTGCAAAAAAGACTAAATTTGTGCATTGCACAAGAGGGTCGTTTATTCGAACACTTATTAAAAAGAAATAATTAATCTCAGTATTTAATAGGTAATTTTTTTGTTTCAATTTAGTATAAAAGTAAATATGTATTTGCCTTGTCGTTATTGTTGTGTTAATTTTTTCACATTATGTTTAATTAAACTATTGCCGTTGTAATATAACGAATAATGTATTTCATCATATTTAACCACATTCTATTTGTTTCTGTAGTTTCTTTTTATTATTTTACATGGCTACTATGATAATGAAGACTATTTCTGTAAAAAAGTATGGAAAATAAGAAAAACTGAAATATCTCAAAAACTATTACAAATAGGTATAGGATATATTGAACAAACTTTTAGGGTTTTTATTACTCTATTAAATAACATGAAAATATACAGGGTATACCATTTAAAAAAAAAGATATTTATTCATTTAAACTTATTCAAATTTGAGCCGATGTGTTCAACACCCTGTAGCTTTTATTGCAAATATTAGGTAAAAATTATGTTAACTTGTCCTTGGCCTTGCTAAATTTCAAATTTGAATATATTTGTCACAAAATTGAAAACGTTATTTAGGATTGAATTGATGCTTGAAAATGTGACTTTTTTTCTTTAAACTTAATTATCTCAGAAACTATAAAGTTTTGTTATAGTAAACCCTTAATAAAAAAGGGTGTTCTATTTAAAAAAATACAACTTTATGCTGTCCTAGTTTTTTGGCTCACCCTGTAGAGTCCTAAATATTTTTAAAATCTGCGTAAAAATAAACTGTATCAAACAATTAATATAGTTTCTTTGTTAATTTCACCGAAAAGGCACAAACCTACTTCATCTAATCGTTGACTCACCCTGTACATTTAAATAAATAAAAACGGAGGGATTAAAAACCTGCACCCGTATTTTAGATTTACTATACAACACGGCAACACTGCATCCCCTCATTTCTTGTTTTTTTAATACTATTTACTATAATTAAATTTATGAATGAGTTGGAAATGAAAAGATAGCTGACAAGACGTCCATAAGCGGTGAAAGTCTTGTGTTTATATTGTCTTTGCTTATCGTAATAGTAAACTCGCATAAATTTCCGCCAACAAATTTTTCAGTTCGTTGTAATATTTGCACTCAAAAATTACTCCTTAAACCCGATAATTGATATTTGTATCAAAAATTGAATTAACTTTTAACCGAATGATTGTTTTTTTTTTAATCCGGTTTGGTATAATCAATATTTATATATGATTTGTTTTTTCAATTTCAATTTTGGCAGAGGTAAATAAAAAGCAAATTCGAGCTTTGGATTTTAATCAAAAACAGTTCGGTTTTGCATCGAAAATGGGCAAATTATGACTTTTTCAGCTTTTCCAAATATGGAAACGAGCAATATGCGTGTCCATTCGAAAGTAAATACCGTGTTTTTACCGCGCCAGCTGATCAATCTAAAATTAGGATAAAACTGAAATTATCCGAAAATTTTCCAGAAAAATTGTCGTTTTTTCCCTTGAAATTGATAATAAATATCCCAGTCGAGAATGGTTCAGCCTTTTTAAGGGTTTTGAAACGACATTTTTTGTGTTTTTAAATGGCAAACTATTTGTTTTGACTATAAAAAACTATTTCGCATTGGTTATAACTCACCATAAAACATTTTTGTGAAAATGGAAAAAAGTTTGCGGTTTAATATTAATAATTTCTTTTTAAAGATATTTGTGCCATTGATGCCCCAGTGCTTACTTTTTTTTTTGTAGTCGCTTTCATCCAAGTCTGCAAAATAGGCGTTAATTATCCCTTGCTGTTCACCAGGGTCTAGGAACTCCTTATTAGAGAACTGAGATTGCGTTTTAGTTTGCGAACATCTCAGTATATGGCGCTAGTGTGTCAATACTATAGGACTTGTCATCTGTAAGGTTCTGTCATTTTGTTCACATATGGCGATTGATGATAATGATTTGTGAAATTCAGTAGTGTTTGATTTTAGACGAGGCGTAAATGATTAAGTTATTGTCCTTTTCAATGTATAAGTCATACATATATTGTAAATTGCCTTTAAAAATCATAGCGTAGAAATTAACAAGTAAATTTAATTCTTGATTAAGGTTATGTTGACCGAAAAAATATATGTTATTAATTCTTTCTTTAGATATCAACATCCCAAATTTGTGCTCTTTTTCAATAAGTTTAAAGTTATATCTTTTTAAATTATAATATAATGGGTTTTTCAGTAAGAGCGGGTCGATGATAAAATGGAATTCATGCAGAATATTTATTGTGGCGTCCGGTATATCGTACGTAACGGTGACTTGCTGGAACCACATGTCATCTACCTCCATATTGTTCAATTTGAGCCAAAAGAAATCAATTAGCATAGTTTTGTAAGTCGTCAACAGAACATATTTTGTGATTTGTTAACATTAGTTAAATCCAATTATTCTGTTTGAACTCTACTACAAAACAAAAGAAATATTTCGGTGAATCGAACACAAAATTTCCGTATAATTTTTATATACAGGGTGAGTCAACGATTGGATGAAGTAGGTTTGTGCCTTTTCGGTGAAATTAACAAAGAAACTATATTTATTGTTTGATACAGTTTATTTTTACGCAGATTTTAAAAATATTTAGGACTCTACAGGGTGAGCCAAAAAACTAGGACAGCATAAAGTTGTATTTTTTTAAATAGAACACCCTATATACGAATCGAATTTTCGATTTAGCTTATAATTTTAAATCTTTTTTATTAAGGGTTTACTATAACAACACTTTATAGTTTCTGAGATAATTAAGTTTAAAGAAAAAAAGTCACATTTTCAAGCATCAATTCAATCCTAAATAACGTTTTCAATTTTGTGACAAATATATTCAAATTTGGAATTTAGCAAGGCCAAGGACAAGTTAACATAATTTTTACCTAATATTTGCAATAAAAGCTACAGGGTGTTGAACACATCGGCTCAAATTTGAACAAGTTTAAATGAATAAATATCTTTTTTTTAAATGGTACACCCTGTATATTTTCATGTTATTTAATAGAGTAATAAAAACCCTAAAAGTTTTGTTCAATATATCCTATACCTATTTATAATAGTTTTTGAGATATTTCAGTTTTTCTTATTTTCCATACTTTTTTACAGAAATAGTCTTCATTATCATAGTAGCCATGTAAAATAATAAAAAGAAATTACAGAAACAAACAGAATGTGGTTAAATATGATGAAATACATTATTCGTTATATTACAACGGCAATAGTTTAATTAAACATAATGTGAAAAAATTAACACAACAATAACGACAAGGCAAATACATATTTACTTTTATACTAAATTGAAACAAAAAAATTACCTATTAAATACTGAGATTAATTATTTCTTTTTAATAAGTGTTCGAATAAACGACCCTCTTGTGCAATGCACAAATTTAGGCTTTTTTGCAGATTTTCTCGAACCCTGGACAAAATTAGTGGCGTTATTGTTCTACAGGTATCCCTAATCCTGTTTCGCATATCTTCCACTATTGTTGGTGGATTAACATACACCTTATTTTTAATATAACCCCATAGGAAGAAATCTAATGGGGTGATGTCACGAGACCTTGGTGGCCACTCAATGAAACCCCCACGTCCAATCCATTTTAGCGGATATCGTTGGTCCAAAAACGCACGAACTTCACGATGGTAATGCGGAGGCGCACCATCGTGCTGGAATCACATACTGTCGAACACATCCCTATCGACACCTTGAAGCAGTTGGGGTAGTTCTTCTTGTAGAAAGTTCAGGTAACTATGGCCATTTAGTGGTTCATTAAAAAAGTGGGGTCCAATAATTCGATTATGATGAATACCACACCAAACATTTAATGACCAGTGGTTTTGATGTTGCACCTCTCTAATCCAAAATGGGTTTTCTGTAGCATAATAATGCATGTTGTGTCTATTTACGGCACCGTTACTTCTAAAAGTAGCTTCATCACTAAACATTACCTTGCATAATAAATTTGGATTTAATTGAATCTCCGCATTTATTGTACGACAAAAGTTTACACGACTTTCAAAATCCTGTCCATGCAATTCTTGGTGTAATTCCATGTGATATGGATGATACCTATATTTCTTGGTAGTACGATTAGCGGTGGATTGTGATGTTTCACATAATGCTGCTAACTGACGGCTACCAATATAAGGATTTTCCTGAACATTTAACAATACTTGTAGTTCTTTTTCTTCATTAGTTACTGGTTTGTTGACCACTTTACGTTTTGGATAATCAACAGTACCAGAAGAATCAAATCTTTGCATTAAGTTTGAGCAAGAAAGCAATTTTTTTGAGCCTCTTCTATTGTATAAATCATATCTATTACTCATCCTTTAGAAAATTCATTTTACAATATAAGATGAATGCAAAAAAAAACAAACTACACTACATAAAAACCAAAAGAAGCGATTGCGGTTATAAATTTGACACACAGAAAAATGTTCTTTTACATTGTTTTTGCCATGGCTACTATGATAATGAAGACTATTTCTGTAAAAAAGTATGGAAAATAAGAAAAACTGAAATATCTCAAAAACTATTATAAATAGGTATTGGGTATATTGAACAAAACTTTTAGGGTTTTTATTACTCTATTAAATAACATGAAAATATACAGGGTGTACTATTTAAAAAAAAGATATTTATTCATTTAAACTTGTTCAAATTTGAGCCGATGTGTTCAACACCCTGTAGCTTTTATTGCATATATTAGGTAAAAATTATGTTAACTTGTCCTTGGCCTTGCTAAATTCCAAATTTGAATATATTTGTCACAAAATTGAAAACGTTATTTAGAATTGAATTGATGCTTGAAAATGTGACTTTTTTTCTTTAAACTTAATTATCTCAGAAACTATAAAGTTTTGTTATAGTAAACCCTTAATAAAAAAGATTTAAAATTATAAGCTAAATCGAAAATACGATTCGTATATAGGGAATTCTATTTAAAAAAATACAACTTTATGCTGTCCTAGTTTTTTGGCTTACCCTGTAGAGTCCTAAATATTTTTAAAATCTGCGTAAAAATAAACTGTATCAAACAATAAATATAGTTTCTTTGTTAATTTCACCGAAAAAGCACTTCATCCAATCGTTGACTCACCCTGTACATATTAAGTTAAAAACAGATTTCAATATAAAAACAAAAAAATTGTACATTTTTTTTTATAGTTGTGTCCGAGGAGGCGAAAAACAGGTGATATTTACGTATCTCTGTGAACTTCACATAATTTTTACGTTACGTCATAATTGTGGATTAATTAATTTTTTCCCTACGTAGTTGCAAATGTGTGAACATCTCAAGAGATGGCGTAGAATGCAATCACAGAAAGTAGTATTGAGTGTCCTATCCATCCCTATATTATTTAATCTATGGCCACTATAGGAAAAAAATCGAAAGCACTTTTCAAGAATGGTTACAGAATAATAATGTTCTGGTTTTGCGGTGGCCTGCATGATTCCCAGAACTTTATCCAATTGGGAATCTTCGTATTGATACACAAATATTTCCGAATAAAGACTCGTTGATAAATAAAATCAATAAATTTGCATAAATATTTATCTTCGTCGAATTTTGTAGTTATAAATATTTATCAACCTAAATTTTGTTTTTTTATTATTATTTATTTCATTTTTCTTTGTAACAAAACAAATAAATACCTGTAGCTTTTTTACAATTTGTTACACTAAAAAAGGCAAACAAAATTTGAAATTGTATTCGCTTGTTTGATCAAAGTCGGGAATAACAAAACTGTGCAATTAATTTTAAACAAAAGCTACATGCATTTGTTTTCCATCTAATACAATTTAAACAAAGTGCATATTCACTCTTGCTATAATATGCACCTAATTAGCAAAGTGCACTTAAAAGAGTAGAAGTTTTCGTTGAAAACATGCCACTTTTTCTAATTAACTTATTAACATTAATGACGTCATTAACTTTACATTACGCGGCGAAGTATGTAGAAATCCTAAAAGCTGGAAGCTACTTAACTGTGTTTAAACGAATTCTATTAAAATTTTATACACAAATATGCTAAAAAGTAACACGTGAATTTAGTTAAGAAAAAAATAATCTGTAAAAATAACAATGTAAAAATTAAAATTTAAATTCATTTTTATATACCCTATTTTCCATTTTTGCAAATACTCACGATATGAGGAAACACAAAATCCGTTTCTTTATATATAAAAGCATACCATTCCTTGATTAGATGCATTTTTGGTTTTACTACAAACCTCCGCAATTTTACTTCTTTGTTAATTTCTTTGCCAGCTCGATTATTTTATTATCACTATTGAACCCCTATTTCCGTTGTTTTGCTTGACATTTACTAGACTGTCGGTATTTATGTCTATGGTTAATTAAATTTAATTTTTTTTACCTAAATTTTGGTTTTCCTGCCTACTATTCGCGTGAAATTCTTAGGTTATTTTCGACTTTGAATTGACAAGTTACATTTAGAAAATCGATAGTTCTTGAGAGAGAAATTAGCATCGATAAGGGTTGGTGGGGAGTATATTTCTTTAATTTAAAAATAACTAATATGTTACTTCTCTAATTTTGAGCAGAAGATGGTAATGATATTCAGGGTAATTTTTGAGCTGTCATTTCTTTCAAACGTCAAAATGTTAATTTTGAGACTAGCTTTGCAATTTAGTGTAGAATATCTTATATTTTGGTACGTATTTTCTCACTGAATGTACCACGAACGGCTTTGTCTTGTTTTAAAGTATACCTTAATTGTCTTCAATCTCTTTGCCTCATTACGGGTTTAAAATTAGTGATAATAAAATAATATAGCATCGTGATATATCTGGTGACTCGATTACTTTCAGTTTGATTCTAGTGTGCTTTTTTTGTGCTCGATTACAATTTTTAGGTACTTGAGACTCACCAAATTAAGTTAAAATTCAAGAGATTATCAACAAAAAGTTTATTTATTTTTATTTAGTTAAATAATTAATGTCAAAATATGTATCCTGGCGATCTACGTAGTTTTATGATGAATGTTGTGAATATATTTTATTTTATTATTTTTGCTTTGGAGCTCAATTAAAATTGCATTTATTTTGCCAGGTTTCAGCTGATTTGTTTAATAGTAGTTAATGTTAATAAAACTAAACATTTAATGTCAACTAGTGGACTCAAATTTTAATTAAAATCTATTTTATTTTATTATTATTTCCAATTGTGTGTTGATTAATTTAGTTTAGTATTTCATTAATTTCGAAACTAAATCTTTTATTTGAACTTATATTAAACTAAATATATTGGTGATCACCGGGAGTCAGACTGGATTTTTATTGTATATATTATGAGACGTAAGATACTACATAATTACTATTATCATTCTTAAGGTTTCTACGTAGTCAGAAATTTACTACCAATAAATTTTTTCCAGATGCTAATTCTGCTGGCCTATTAGTTTTTTGCTAATTTTAATATTTAATGAGAAACCCCATAAAATTATGGCATTTGTATAATTCATAATATTTCTTTTTAATTAATGTTTCAAAATAAATCGAAAGCTATGTATTAAATGAAGGTAAATATGTATGGTATTATTCCAATTTTTACACGCATTCTGAATATAAAAACAGGCAATAAATTCGAATGAATAGCCCATAAAAAATAACAAATAGCTCCATTTCCATTTAAGGTAAAACCGAACTTGAAAAGGTATTGATAGAAACGGGCGTTATGTTTAACAATAAAGGGCAAGTTATTATTTTGATCTACTTGAACAGAAAATTAAAAAATATTGAAAAAGCGTCACTTTATAAAAGGTATTCATACAGTATAACCCTTAATTGTTATATATTTGTTATATATTTTACAAAGAATTCAAAATAATCTCATGTTATTATGAAAGGGAATGTTCTGAGAATCTATTGAAATCGGCATAGAATATTTGTGAAATTACAGAAATTGTGGTTAGATCAATGACAGTTCTGAAAAAGTTGGTAGGGGCAGAGATCTTTAATAGAAACCCAACTAAAAAAAAGCAGTGTGGAAAATCCAAAACAGAAAATCTAAAAAAAGGGAATGTAACAGAAAGTGACGGACAACCCGTCTAGCCATGTCGAAGAAGTGAAATAAAGCATACTGTTGTACCGTAGCTTGTTTTCTGGTTTCCAACAAAGATGGTTGGCGGGGTCGTCAAAACACAGTGGGTTGAAAGCTAGGATTTAATATTAAAAATAAATATCGGATCCAACATAGCAGACTGAATCTTTAAAATCATGAAAATAAATTCGAAAAACGTCTAATGTGGTTCAATAGCTGTTAAATATGCAGTTAAAAACGAAATAAAAAGAATAATTGTATTTCCATGAATAAAATATTGTACTTGAGTCCAAGGTGCATTTTAAAAATAATACTATAATAATAAATACGTGGATATAATGTCTGGTCAATGAAGTAAGTCATTTGTGGATTCCTGTTGGAATGTTGTACCAAGAATATTTTTTGAAGAATAATCTTGCTGTTTAAAGTTTGTATTCCCAAAACTTCTCTATTGCAGTTTAATGTCCACTTCCAATAGTTTTCAAAATGACGGGAAACCGGAGGATTAGTTTTCGCTTTACTCTTGTTATAATGGCTGTAGCTTGAAATACTTTGTATTTACCGAGACACAGTATCAATGTTGTTGAACTGAGATGTTGTTTGGCAGAGGTAACAACGTTTGACCGATTTCGCTCCAGCCAAAGCATTCACTTAGCCATCTATCATCGTCATAGATAAGTTGTACTGTACTGAAGCTCGGGTGGCAAAGAAAACTCTATTATATGGTGCAAGTTGTCTGGTTCGAGTTCATAATTTTCTTTTGTTCGGTTTCTTAATAAATTCAAATTTCAGAGGCCCACAATTCATAGTAGAGGAGGGTTTGGAATTGTACAACACAATCTGTTTTTGTTGAGTTTGCGTGTTAATACCTGCTAATTGAGGTGGAATAAAAGAGGTTAGGAATAAGTTTGTATCAGAAATATTCGGATCAGTGAATTTCATTTTGTACTGGCTCTGACCTGACGTTCTATCGAAGCCCCATTTGCAAATGAAACTCATATCTACAAATCTAATTATCGATTTGTTCAAGGGCGTCTAATTTTAAGCAATATAATTCGATCCACTGTATGATCCAGTAAGCCTTGGAATTTAACCTCGGCTTTTGATTTAGTAAAAGTTAGATACTCGGTCATGTGGATAACATGCTTTTTTTGTATTTTACACACCAGAGTACGGCGAAAATATATTACTGCCTTTCTGTTTAGCCCAATTTTGTAATCGTTGGTATTTGTTTCTCGACAATCCAATGTCAAATAGAAGAGCGTCGCACAAATATAACTGGGCGCGACACAACCACAACACTGTTGCCTTTATCCTGAGACGAAACTTTAGAAAAAAAGACTGGTCGTTCATATACCGAGGTTTTATAGAAACGTTACTATAGCCAAACTTCTATTTTAAATTTCTTAACTAGAAATTATTTTGGCCGTTTCTCAAATTCTAACCCACTAAGCCCGTCTAACTTCTTTCAGATAGTTCGGACAGAAGATCTTAGGGAATGCCTACCGCAATATTACCCCCGCTAAATTCCGTGCGACACGAAAACGAGCACTACCTTGAAACGAATGAGAGGGTGTATTTACTTCTCGTCTAAACTTATAACGTAATCGACGGAATTTGGAAAATTTAATGACTATTTGATACAATAAATGGTTTAAATACATCAAATAGTCGAAATACAAAAAATTAGTTTTTGTTGGGCGTTAAGCGTAAAGAAAATTGATATTTCTGTTACGAAATAAACATTTATTCTAATAAAAATACTAGTGAAACGCAACGGTAATTTCTAAGTAAATAAGCTAATAGACCACTTTAAAATTAAAAATCATTCTCAAAAATAAACTTTTATTCTGGTAAAAAATAAAAGTAACACGTTCAGTAATTGTAAATAAATAAACAAATAATTAAATTCAATGTAAATCAACAAAAACACCTAAAAGTCTACAAGAGGTGTTCAAACAGGCCTCCACTTTGAGCGAGACAATAACCTAGTTTATTGTAAAATATGGTTCGCGTATTTGCCAAAACTTCAGGGGTTATATCCCTATTAGCTTTAAAATATTCCGAACTGTTCGAGCGTTCATATCAAGTTCTTAGGCAATTACGGTACTATTGCAAGGAAAATTCATTTCTGCTAAACTACAAACGTCAATCTCCCCAATTTGCTCGTTCTTCAGTAATTTGAGGAACCGGTTGCTCCTCATTATTATCAGTGCATTTTTTGCAAATTTTTAGACAACCGGTTGTCTCAAATTTTTTAATAATTTCCGAAATTCCAAATTTTCAAGGAACAGAACGATTTTTGCACATTAAATACAAATCTGCCGATTATTTACCAGAATAGTGTACCACTTAATAATGTGCTCTTTTTGTTCCGTGGAATAAACTACCATTGTAACAAAAAAATTTGGCGCGAAACACGGTACTTACGCTTCGACGGCCGAATGAAAGCAAATAACTTGGAATCCTCTTGTTGTGCTAGGGCGTGGCGTATGCTGCCGCCCGCTCTTACCGCGCCAGCATTGGATTACCCCTCATCCGAGGGCCAAACTGGTAATTTACACGTATGTCGATGCTTACGATGCTTATTCTTCTGTCTCATTCTGATTTGATGAATAATATAGTATTTTCTTTATTTTACTTAAGAAACGTCCAGTTTCTGATATGGATATATATATATATTATATATATATATATATATATATATATATATATATATATATGCATTTTTAAATCGTTTGTAAAAATTAATCTCAGTTATTTTCTCTAGCCTTTTCTGACCCGTTTCGTGTCGAACGGATCACCGGTTTACCTTCTAAAATCACAAAAAATGGCAAATAAATAATGTTTTCCTAACTCAAGTTTTTATCCAACTTATTTACGTCGCATCCTTAACTACGATCTGGCAAAATAAATTCTCTAAATGTATGAATTTTATGTGGATATTTGTTTTGACATATCACATTTTTTCTGTAACATGATAATAAATTTTTGTTTTTTTTTTGTTGCATTTATAATGTTTTTTGGCTACTGTATTAAGAAACAAAAAATTATCGCTAACTTAAGAACGGAATGTAAGTAACCTCGCGATTTAAACTTGTTTATGTAGAATTCTATGCCTGAAGTTTCTCAATATTGCGAATCACTTGTACCCCTCGTCGACAACTTGCTTTCGCTTGCCATATTGTACAGGGTGAGTCAACGATTGGATGAAGTAGGTTTGTGCCTTTTCGGTGAAATTAACAAAGAAACTATATTTATTGTTTGATACAGTTTATTTTTAAGCAGATTTTAAAAATATTTAGGACTCTACAGGGTGAGCCAAAAAACTAGGACAGCATAAAGTTGTATTTTTTTAAATAGAACACCCTATATACGAATCGTATTTTCGATTTAGCTTATAATTCTAAATCTTTTTTATTAAGGGTTTACTATAACAAAACTTTATAGTTTCTGAGATAATTAAGTTTAAGGAAAAAAAGTCACATTTTCAAGCATCAATTCAGTCCTAAATAACGTTTTCAATTTTGTGACAAATATATTCAAATTTGGAATTTAGCAAGGCCAAGGACAAGTTAACATAATTTTTTCCTAATATTTGCAATAAAAGCTACAGGGTGTTGAACACATCGTCTCAAATTTGAACAAGTTTAAATTAATAAATATCTTTTTTTTTAATGGTACACCCTGTATATTTTCATGTTATTTAATAGAGTAATAAAAACCCTAAAAGTTTTGTTTAATATATCCTATACCTATTTATAATAGTTTTTGAGATATTTCAGTTTTTCTTATTTTCCATACTTTTTTACAGAAATAGTCTTCATTATCATAGTAGCCATGTAAAATAATAAAAAGAAACTACAGAAACAAACAGAATGTGGTTAAATATGATAAAATACATTATTCGTTATATTACAACGGCAATAGTTTAATTAAACATAATGTGAAAAAATTAACACAACAATAACGACAAGGCAAATACATATTTACTTTTATACTAAATTGAAACAAAAAAATTACCTATTAAATACTGAGATTAATTATTTAGTGGCGTTATTTTTCTACAGGTATCCCTAATCCTGTTTCGCATATCTTCCACTGTTGTTAGTGGATTAACATACACCTCATTTTTAATATAACCCCATAGGAAGAAATCTAATGGGGTGATGTCGCAAGACCTTGGTGGCCACTCAATGAAATCCCCACGTCCAATCCATTTTTGCGGACATCGTTGGTCCAAAAACGCAAGAACTTCACGATAGTAAAGCGGAGGCGCACCATCGTGCTGGAACCACATACTGTCAAGCTCATCCCTATCGAGACCTTGAAGCAGTTGGGGTAGTTCTTCTTGTAGAAAGTTCAGGTAACTATGGCCATTTAGTGGTTCATTAAAAAAGTGGGGTCCAATAATTCGATTATGATGAATACCACACCAAACATTTAATGACCAGTGGTTTTGATGTTACACCTCTCTAATCCAAAATGGGTTTTCTGTGGCATAATAATGCATGTTACGTCTATTTACGGTACCGTTACTTCTAAAAGTAGCTTCATCACTAAACATTACCTTGCATAATAAATTTGGATTTAATTGAATCTCCGCATTTATTGTACGACAAAAGTTTGTTTACACGACTTTCAAAATCCTGTCCATGCAATTCTTGGTGTAATTCCATGTGATATGGATGATACCTATATTTCTTGGTAGTACGATTAGCGGTGGATTGTGATGTTTCACATAATGCTGCTAACTGACGGCTACCAATATAAGGATTTTCCTGAACATTTAACAATACTTGTAGTTCTTTTTCTTCATTAGTTACTGGTTTGTTGACCACTTTACGTTTTGGATAATCAACAGTACCAGAAGAATGAAATCTTTGCATTAAGTTTTGAAAAGTATGGGTATTAGGCTGGCGTCGATCAGGATACTTCATTTTGTAAATTCTTTGAGCAAGAAGGTAATTTTTTTGAGCCTCTCCTATTGTATAAATCATATCTATTAACTCATTCTTTGGAAAATTCATTTTACAATATAAGATGAATGCAAAAAAAACCAAACTACACTACATAAAAACCAAAAGAAGCGATTGCGGTTATAAATTTGATACACAGAAAAATGTTCTTTTACATTGTTTTTGCCATGGCTACTATGATAATGAACACTATTTCTGTAAAAAAGTATGGAAAATAAGAAAAACTGAAATATCTCAAAAACTATTATAAATAGGTATAGAATATATTGAACAAAACTTTTAGGGTTTTTATTACTCTATTAAATAACATGAAAATATACGGGGTGTACCATTTAAAAAAAAAAAGATATTTATTCATTTAAACTTGTTCAAATTTGAGCCGATGTGTTCACCACCCTGTAGCTTTTATTGCAAATATTAGGTAAAAATTATGTTAACTTGTCCTTGGCCTTGCTAAATTCCAAATTTGAATATATTTGTCACAAAATTGAAAACGTTATTTAGGATTGAATTGATGCTTGAAAATGTGACTTTTTTTCTTTAAACTTAATTATCTCAGAAACTATAAAGTGTTGTTATAGTAAACCCTTAATAAAAGAGATTTAAAATTATAAGCTAAATCGAAAATACGATTCGTATATAGGATGTTCTATTTAAAAAAATACAACTTTATGCTGTCCTAGTTTTTTGGCTCACCCTGTAGAGTCCTAAATATTTTTAAAATCTGCGTAAAAATAAACTGTATCAAACAATAAATATAGTTTCTTTGTTAATTTCACCGAAAAGGCACAAACCTACTTCATCCAATCGTTGACTCACCCTGTACTTTTGTGATATCACCCTCCCCCCTCCAAAGAGAGAGGCTGGATCCGCCACTAATACGAAGTGAGATTTATTTGCCCAAGCTGTTTGAAATATTATACTAAACATTTAAAACATTTAAATTTTAATATTTGTTAAAGCAAATCAAGTGATTTAAGTCGGGATTTTAATTATAACTCAAATCATTTGAATAAAATCAACCTAAACCTGCAATTAACGAAGTAAATAACACCAATATAGATTAAACGAGTCATAAAACAAGTGTTTGTTTCGTAACAATAAAATAAAATTCAAACTAGATCGAACAGTGCTAAATTTAAGTGGCAAAAGTATCCCGTTAACAAATTTTCGTCCGCACTTTTGTTTGGAAAATACTTAATATGGAGTTTTCCCGGGTCCACTTTTTCCGGAGTATTTCAAAAAGTTCGATAACTTGTTTTTACCATTAAAAGTTTTCTTTGGAAAAGGCCATTAGGTAAAGTTCGCTCTTCGTCGGCCTTTTTTCCATAATGGCATTGAAATGAGGCAAAAACATGCGAAAATAATCCATTTTCGGACTTGGCCGGAAAATTAAATTAACATGGCTGTTTAAAGTTTGTTAGGAAGGTTTTTTTTCAGCGCAAGTTAGAGGAAAATTAACGAATGTAAAAATTAATCGAAAAGTGATGAGCACCACGTTTGTTTTCTTGCCAGTACAGGGTGAGTCAACGATTGGATGAAGTAGGTTTGTGCCTTTTCGGTGAAATTAACAAAGAAACTATATTTATTGTTTGATACAGTTTATTTTTACGCAGATTTTAAAAATATTTAGGACTCTACAGGGTGAGCCAAAAAACTAGGACAGCATAAAGTTGTATTTTTTTAAATAGAACACCCTATATACGAATCGTATTTTCGATTTAGCTTATAATTTTAAATCTTTTTTATTAAGGGTTTACTATAACAAAACTTTATAGTTTCTGAGATAATTAAGTTTAAAGAAAAAAAGTCACATTTTCAAGCATCAGTTCAATCCTAAATAACGTTTTCAATTTTGTGACAAATATATTCAAATTTGGAATTTAGCAAGGCCAAGGACAAGTTAACATAATTTTTACCTAATATTTGCAATAAAAGCTACAGGGTGTTGAACACATCGGCTCAAATTTGAACAAGTTTAAATGAATAAATATCTTTTTTTTTTAAATGGTACACCCTGTATATTTTCATGTTATTTAATAGAGCAATAAAAACCCTAAAAGTTTTGTTCAATATATCCTATACCTATTTATAATAGTTTTTGAGATATTTCAGTTTTTCTTATTTTCCATACTTTTTTACAGAAATAGTCTTTATTATTATAGTAGCCATGTAAAATAATAAAAAGAAAACTACAGAAACAAACAGAATGTGGTTAAATATGATGAAATACATTATTCGTTATATTACAACGGCAATAGTTTAATTAAATATAATGTGAAAAAATTAACACAACAATAACGACAAGGCAAATACATATTTACTTTTATACTAAATTGAAACAAAAAAATTACCTATTAAATACTGAGATTAATTATTTCTTTTTAATAAGTGTTCGAATAAACGACCCTCTTGTGCAATGCACAAATTTAGTCTTTTTGCAGATTTTTTCGGACCCTGGACAAAATTAGTGGCGTTATTGTTCTACAGGTATCCCTAATCCTGTTTCGCATATCTTCCACTGTTGTTGGTGGATTAACACACACCTTATTTTTAATATAACCCCATAGGAAGAAATCTAATGGGGTGATGTCGCAAGAGCTTGGTGGCCACTCAATGAAACCCCCACGTCCAATCCATTTTTGCGGATATCGTTAGTCCAAAAACGCGCATCCTCATTACCATCGTGAAGTAACCACATACTGTCGAGCTCATCCCTATCGAGACCTTGAAGCAGTTGAGGTAGTTCTTCTTGTAGAAAGTTCAGGTAACTATGGCCATTTAGTGGTTCATTAAAAAAGTGGGGTCCAATAATTCGATTATGATGAATACCACACCAAACATTTAATGACCAGTGGTTTTGATGTTGCACCTCTCTAATCCAAAATGGGTTTTCTGTGGCATAATAATGCATGTTGCGTCTACTTACGGCACCGTTACTTCTAAAAGTAGCTTCATCACTAAACTTTACCTTGCATAATAAATTTGGATTTAATTGAATCTCCGCATTTATTGTACGACAAAAGTTTACACGACTTTCAAAATCCTGTCCATGCAATTCTTGGTGTAATTCCATGTGATATGGATGAAACCTATATTTCTTGGTAGTACGATTAGCGGTGGATTGTGATGTTTCACATAATGCTGCTAACTGACGGCTACCAATATAAGGATTTTCCTGAACATTTAACAATACTTGTAGTTCTTTTTCTTCATTAGTTACTGGTTTGTTGACCACTTTACGTTTTGGATAATCAACAGTACCAGAAGAATCAAATCTTTGCATTAAGTTTTGAAAAGTATGGATATTAGGCTGGCGTCGATCAGGATACTTCATTTTGTAAATTCTTTGAGCAAGAAGGCAATTTTTTTGAGCCTCTCCTATTGTATAAATCATATCTGTTAACTCATTCTTTGGAAAATTCATTTTACAATATAAGATGAATGCAAAAAAAACCAAACTACACTACATAAAAACCAAAAGAAGCGATTGCGGTTATAAATTTGACACACAGAAAAATGTTCTTTTACATTGTTTTTGCCATGGCTACTATGATAATGAAGACTATTTCTGTAAAAAAGTATGGAAAATAAGAAAAACTGAAATATCTCAAAAACTATTATAAATAGGTATAGGATATATTGAACAAAACTTTTAGGGTTTTTATTGCTCTATTAAATAACATGAAAATATACAGGGTGTACCATTTAAAAAAAAAAAGATATTTATTCATTTAAATTTGTTCAAATTTGAGCCGATGTGTTCAACACCCTGTAGCTTTTATTGCAAATATTAGGTAAAAATGATGTTAACTTGTCCTTGGCCTTGCTAAATTCCAAATTTGAATATATTTGTCACAAAATTGAAAACGTTATTTAGGATTGAATTGATGCTTGAAAATGTGACTTTTTTTCTTTAAACTTAATTATCTCAGAAACTATAAAGTTTTGTTATAGTAAACCCTTAATAAAAAATATTTAAAATTATAAGCTAAATCGAAAATACGATTCGTATATAGGGTGTTCTATTTAAAAAAATACAACTTTATGCTGTCCTAGTTTTTTGGCTCACCCTGTAGAGTCCTAAATATTTTTAAAATCTGCGTAAAAATAAACTGTATCAAACAATAAATATAGTTTCTTTGTAAATTTCACCGAAAAGGCACTAACTTACTTCATCCAATCGTTGACTCACCCGGTACAGTCCAGTAAGAAAAATAACATTCCATTTTGCTTCTTTTGAATTATCCTTACTGCATTTAGATAAACCCGAGAACAATTATCCAAAATACAAAGCTTGACACTTGACACAATGATAAATCATCATCTCGTAGTTAGTTCAAAATTACTTCTCTACGACAGTTGACACTTATTATTCTACTATAATTGGAAACCAGCATAAGCGAAAACTGACATACGTAGCTAAAATTGCCGAACGATTTACAAATTAGCAGCTATAATACTAATTTATTGATTTATTTTTTGTTTAGTTCTGTCTTCAAAGGATATTAAAGAAACCTTTATAGTAAGACTTCGGTGTCAGTATATCAGGAAAGTTTTTCTCATAAACTACACGTGCCACTAACGAGCATTTGGCATCAAAAACCGGACAATAAGGAGAAATGCAAACTACACAAGTAATCATCGAAATTATTTTTTTTGTATACCTGAGTAACCGTATCATAAAAATATGATAAAGTGGCCCCTCCACGCAGCTACGCTCCGCACAGTTAACTGCAATCTAAGCTTCTTTCACTACGCACGCATTCGTTCTTGATAGATTTTTTTTAGACTTGTGTTTGGTGTTTGGTATTTTGTAAAGTGAAAATTAAAAAAAAAAAATTTTGTGATGGAATCTGAAGAACAAGGTGTGTGTATATATTATATATATATTCTTACGGACCTAAAACCATATGCAAGAAAATTTTCTATTTTTTTTTGTTTTTCTTTTCAACTAATTAGTGTTTTTGAAAATATTCCGAGCTAGGTCGGGATATAATTGTTTTTTTATAATAAACTAGCGACCCGCCCCGGCTTCGCACGGGTGCAATGCTGATACTAAATACACTACAGAAAAACTGTGACTATTTATTTTATTTTTACAACAATTATTACATCGGCCTCCGACGCGCTATTTATAGGCACGCTGCCGCCGCCCCGGTCGGCCAGTACCGCCGCAAGCGCTACTTCCCGCAATTTTAAATCTGTAATATCTTCGAAAATATTCATTTAAATCTTGTGCTGTAAAGGACCATATAGATCTATATTAAATCAACAATGTATTTAAGCTATTTAATTGGATAAGGATTAATGCTGTATTGGTTAAAATCGCTTCAAAATTTGCCATTATTTGTCGTAAAAAGTAAATGACAAAAAAATGTTATTGTGGGATATCCATGAGAGATAGACATATACCATCGCGGAGTTTTCTGTAGACCTTTTCAATGTGTACAAATAATTAGTACATTATTTTGATAAATCTCGTAGGGTTCAGCCTGCGTTTGCAATGTAAGCGGAAAAAAATATGATAATTAACGACATCACATTAGAAACCTCAAAAATAACAGTATTTCTCCACTATTTAATGGATGTTATTATACATATAAACCTTCCTCTTGAATCACTCTATCTATTGAAAAAAACCGCATCAAAATCCGGTGCGTAGTTTTAAAGATTTAAGCATACAAAGGGACATAGGGACAGAGAAAGCGACTTTGTTCTATACTATGTAGTGATAGTGACTATAGACATTAGCCATATCATAAACAGTCAAAACATTTTCCACATGTTTCCACCTCTTCAAAAAACTGCTTTGAGTTCCACGGTTTTTTTTTTGTAATAATTTTGGTTATTTTTTACTTACATACATATTTTTTTTCCTATAGGTACAAATTTTACATCAAATGTTGTTGAAGTATATCGTAAAACGATATACGTGCTTTTTAAACAAAGCACATCCAACACACCTGAAGATAAGGTAACATTTATGGACCATAAGCTTTGCGAAATGATGAAATGTCTCCAAAACGAGTACCATACCTTTAGTCACGATTTAAAACATTTTAATAGTGATTTGAAGAAAAGATGGATATCATCTAACTATATTGAAGAAAGATTTTGAAAAAAAAAAACGAGAAATGGCTTAATACATCAATACCAGTACATAACTGAGCTACGAATTCTATGGGACGCCCAAGGAAGCATTTCAAAGAATTATATGATCGTAGTAAACGACGAAATACAAAAAACTCCGCGAACAGGTACCTGTTGAGGAGCTTACCTATGCAGCCAGCGTACGTCAACGAATATCTGGAAATGCCGCAGCCTCTAAACTTATAATAGATGCAACTTCAACACCAACAAGAGTCAAACTTGACAGGAAGGTAATAAATACTGCTCAGAAACCGAAAGTAAAAAATTACACACCTGAACAAGCTTGGCAAATCTTTGTTGAAGGTGACTTTACAAGGAGGCAGTGGGAGTCGTTATACGATTCCAATAAGGGTATATTTCCTTGGCATACTCTATCTAGAGAAGCAAAGAAACTCCGCTATCCAAAACCAGAGTCAATCCGAGTTACCGAGACGAGTGTTGAAGTTGTGCTTCAGGACCTACTTTATCACACAGTAAAGAGACTTTGTTTTTATCTTGAGATAGATTTTTTATGGGAAAACGTACATTTACTCTAAGTCAGCATATAAAACGATAACCATTACGTTTTTTTAATATTACTCCCCTCCCCCTCCCCACCCCAAGTCAGCCCCCTTCACCCGATTAGTAAAATAATATCAGAAATCAACTTAGCGCCCTCAAAAATCCCGGATACTGATTTTGACACGTCTAGAGTCAAAAACAACGACGTTATTAATTTTGTCCGGTTTTTGAGGCCAAATGCTCGTTAGTGCGTGCGTGAGAATTATATTAGTAAAAAACAATTTTCTTTCTCTCTTTAATGCATCAGATTTTTATTAAAAGTATCCGAAGTATTTACTTTCGGAGCCAGTAAAATAAGTCATTAAATTTAACAAAAATGATTGTAATAAAAACTGCAGGTTCGAATCTATGACCATAAAGTTGTTCAAAGAATCCGAAACAGCAGTTTAAAAAATGCTGTTGCTCTGTTGCCAAACATCTAAATAACAGTGACGGTTTTTCCTTAGGTTTACAGGTTTGCTCAACTCAAAACACA
Organism: Diaprepes abbreviatus; assembly: GCA_034092305.1. Taxonomy (NCBI): domain Eukaryota; kingdom Metazoa; phylum Arthropoda; class Insecta; order Coleoptera; family Curculionidae; genus Diaprepes; species Diaprepes abbreviatus. Next base: position 120,714 of record JASJET010000360.1, on the reverse strand, counting down.
AATTGTGAATTAGAATAAAACATATTAGAAATATTTTTTTTTAATTTAAATAATTACTTTACCTAGATTATACGCAAGCAGCAGTCAGTTATTGAAATAATTTAACTCACTTCATCATCATCATCATTTACCCTATCCTGTCCACTACTGAACGAAAGCCTCCCTTAATTCCAGCCATCCCTTTATATTTTGTGCCACTTGTATCTAATTTCCAGCCACTCTTTTTATATCGTCTGTCCATCGACTAGGAGGAGGTCATCTTCTACTTCTATAGGCCTCATAATATTATAAAAAAATTTTATTTTAAGTTTATTACCGAAATAATATTCTATGCCATAAATAAAGGGTGTTTTTCATAGAGGTATAGAACTTTTAAATGGAATAAACAAAGATGAATTTTTTAAATTGACATGAAATTTACTTTATTCGAAAGATAACCTTCTGGCATTATAATTTAAATATGACTTAAGGCATATGACCGCCACGGCTGGCTCGGACGTAGTCTAATCTGGAGGTCCAATTTTCGATGACTTTTTCCAACATTTGTGGCCGTATATCGGCAATAACGCGGCGAATGTTGTCCTCCAAGTGATCAATCGTTTCGGGCTTATCGGCGTAGACTAGCGACTTCACATATCCCCACAGGAAATAGTCTAGCGGCGTTAAGTCGCACAATCTTGGAGGTCAATTCACGGGTCGGAAACGTGAAACTATGCGGTTACCAAATGTTTCCTTCAATAAATCAATTGTGGCACGAGCTGTGTGACATGTTGCGTCGTCTTGTTGAAACCACAGTTCCTGCACATCATAGTTGTTCAATTGATGAACGAAAAAGTCAGTAATCATGGCTCTATAGCGGTCATCATTGACTGTAACGTTCTGACCAGCATCTTTTTTAGAGAAGTACAGACCAATGATTCCACCAGTCCATAAAGCACACCAAACAGTCAGTTTTTCTGGATGTAACGGTGTCTCAACATACACTTGAGGATTATCATCACTCCAAATACGGCAGTTTTGTTTATTGACGTATCCATTCAAACAAAAGTGAGCTTCATCGCTAAACAAAATTCGCTTACGAAAATCGGGATCAACGGCAATCTTGTTTTGGGCCCATTCACCGAATCTACGCCTTGCTAGGTGATAGGGTGGCTTCAATTCTTGCACGAATTGGATTTTGTAAGCACGCAAACCAAGATCTTTCCGCAAAATCTTCCATAAAGTGAATGGACACATATCCAATTCCTGTGCACGATGGCGGATAGACTGATTCGGGTCTTCCTCTACGCTACGCGCTACAGCAGTAATGACTTCTTCTGTACGCACTGTACGACATCTCTGTGGATGCGTATTATCATTTAGAGTAAACGTGGTGCGAAAACGTTCCATAGTTAATCGAATTAATTGCTCTGATGGACGATTATGTTGTAAAATGGACGTAGTACGCGATACGTATTTCGAACAGAACCATGATTTTCAAAATAAATTTGCACAATTTGGAAGCGTTGTTCAGGCGTGCGTCTATTCATGTTGAAATGTCAAACCAAACTAAACATAAATCACTTGACAGCGGACAAAATGGCCGCCAGTTAAAAAAGTGTTGCCAACTTAAAGTTCTATACCTCTATAAAAAACACTCTTTATCACTACATTGTATAAAACAAAGTCGCTTTCTCTGTCCCTATGTCCCTTTGTATGCTTAAATCTTTAAAACTACGCACCGGATTTTGATGCGGTTTTTTTCAATAGATAGAGTGATTCAAGAGGAAGGTTTATATGTATAATAACATCCATTAAATAGTGGAGAAATACTGTTATTTTTGAGGTTTCTAATGTGATGTCGTTAATTATCATATTTTTTTCCGCTTACATTGCAAACGCAGGCTGAACCCTACGAGATTTATCAAAATAATGTACTAATTATTTGTACACATTGAAAAGGTCTACAGAAAACTCCGCGATGGTATATGTCTATCTCTCATGGATATCCCACAATAACATTTTTTTGTCATTTACTTTTTACGACAAATAATGGCAAATTTTGAAGCGATTTTAACCAATACAGCATTAATCCTTATCCAATTAAATAGCTGAAATACATTGTTGATTTAATATAGATCTATATGGTCCTTTACAGCACAAGATTTAAATGAATATTTTCGAAGATATTACAGATTTAAAATTGCGGGAAGTAGCGCTTGCGGCGGTACTGGCCGACCGGGGCGGCGGCAGCGTGCCTATAAATAGCGCGTCGGAGGCCGATGTAATAATTGTTGTAAAAATAAAATAAATAGTCACAGTTTTTCTGTAGTGTATTTAGTATCAGCATTGCACCCGTGCGAAGCCGGGGCGGGTCGCTAGTTTGGTGATAAAACAAACCTCTTCCGACGCCTATGGTAAAGATTAAAATCTTTTTAACACTTCACACTTCCAAATATCTATTGTTATTCAACCCAAATGGCCCATTATTATAGGAATTTGCGAGGAAAAAATAGGTAAAAAATGATTGATTACTCTCTCTAGTTCTTGAATAAACTATAGTATAAGAGGCAAAATCGGGTTTATTTTCCTGAACTCAAAGCTTTTGAGGAGGGCGATCGCCTCCACCGCCCGCCCCTTGGGTCCACGCCTGCATATACCCCTTCTAAAATAAAATTAACGATTTTTGATTTTTTAAAAATCCAAATTAACCAAACCCTGCTTAATTATTGGCAAGATATTAGTTTAGGATGCATTAATCTTGGCACTTAATATTACGAACATAACATAAATAAATCTGCTTTTAAAGTTAAGAAAAACTAGGTTATAATTCCATTTTGCTGTATTCGTTTCCTTTATCGGTCTGTAGTGTTTTCTTCCTCACATTTCGCTAAAATTAATGCTATAAAAATTCAATAGCGTTCCGGCAGAGTTGAAGAAATAAATTACAACGACTATAAAATTTTATTAAAAGAATAAAATCTGGCAAGAAGTTCCATTTAAACGATAAACATAAGCATTTTGTTATTTTTTTTATTATTATTATTATGGAATATTGCGGTAGTTTTGATAATAATTATAATTTTTTGTATATACTGAATGATATAGAAAAAGAAATTCCGAAAAATGATGATGGCATTTTTATTAGTGTTATTATAGACTTGCCTTCTCCATAACCCGCTTCTAAATACGCCATTGCTCAATATACAGGGTGAGTCAACGATTGGATGAAATAGATTTGTGCCTTTTCGGTGAAATTTACAAAGAAACTATATTTATTGTTTGATGCAGTTTATTTTTACGCAGATTTTAAAAATATTTAGGACTCTACAGGGTGAGCCAAAAAACTAGGACGGCATAAAGTATTTTTTTAAATAGAACACCCTATCTACGAATCGTATTTTCGATTTAGCTTATAATTTTAAATCTTTTTTATTAAGGGTTTACTATAACAAAACTTTATAGTTTCTGAGATAATTAAGTTTAAAGAAAAACAGTCACATTTTCAAGCATCAATTCAATCCTAAATAACGTTTTCAATTTTGTGACAAATATATTCAAATTTGGAATTTAGCAAGGCCAAGGACAAGTTAACATAATTTTTACCTAATATTTGCAATAAAAGCTACAGGGTGTTGAACACATCGGCTCAAATTTGAACAAGTTTAAATGAATAAATATCTTTTTTTTTAAATGGTACACCCTGTATATTTTCATGTTATTTAATAGAGTAATAAAAACCCTAAAAGTTTTGTTCAATATATCCTATACCTATTTATAACAGTTTTTGAAATATTTCAGTTTTTCTTATTTTCCATACTTTTTTACAGAAATAGTCTTCATTATCATAGTAGCCATGGCAAAAACAATGTAAAAGAAAATTTTTCTGTGTGTCAAATTTATAACCGCAATCGCTTCTTTTGGTTTTTATGTAGTGTAGTTTGGTTTTTTTTTTGCATTCATCTTATATTGTAAAATGAATTTTCCAAAGAATGAGTTAATAGTTATGATTTATACAATAGGAGAGGCTCAAAAAAATTGCCTTCTTGCTCAAAGAATTTACAAAATGAAGTATCCTGATCGACGCCAGCCTAATACCCATACTTTTCAAAACTTAACGCAAAGATTTGATTCTTCTGGCACTGTTGATTATCCAAAACGTAAAGTGGTCAACAAACCAGTAACTAATGAAGAAAAAGAACTACATGTATTGTTAAATGTTCAGGAAAATCCTTATATTGGTAGCCGTCAGTTAGCAGCATTATGTGAAACATCACAATCCACCGCTAATCGTACTACCAAGAAATATAGGTATCATCCATATCACATGGAATTACACCAAGAATTGCATGGACAGGATTTTGAAAGTCGTGTAAACTTTTGTCGTACAATAAATGCGGAGATTCAATTAAATCCAAATTTATTATGCAAGGTAATGTTTAGTGATGAAGCTACTTTTAGAAGTAACGGTGCCGTAAATAGACGCAACATGCATTATTATGCCACAGAAAACCCATTTTGGATTAGAGAGGTGCAACATCAAAACCTTCTTCTTCTTAAGGTGCCTATCTTCTTATGATGTTGGCGACCACGTTAGCCCATCTTATCCTATTCACTGCAGTTCGGAATAGGTCAGTTGATGTTAGGCCAGTCCATTTTCTAAGATTGGCCAGCCAGGATATACGTCTACGTCCAGGGCCTCTCTTGCCCTCGATCTTGCCCTGTAGAATTAATCTTAGTAATCGATACTTATCATTACGCATAATGTGGCCGAAGTAAGCCAGTTTCCTGTTCTTTATAGTGGTGATAATTTCCCTGTCTTTTCCGAGCCTCTCGAGAATCGTGATGTTAGTTGTGTGGTGTGTGTATGATACTCGTAAGATGCGGCGATAGCACCACATTTCAAATGCCTCCAAGCGTTTGATGGCAGCTTCTGTAAGACTCCAGCTTTCTACCCCGTAGAGGAGAACGGTAAAGACGTAGCATCTGAGAATTCTTATGCGTATATTGATATTTAGAGAGAGGTTGCAAAGGACTCTTCTGTGGCGACCAAAAGCGCTTCTGGCTTTTTCAATACGGGTCCTTATTTCGTAACTATGATCCCATGTATCACCGATATTGCATCCCAGGTAGGATATTTTCTCTACTCTTTCTAGTGTTGTATCGTTTACAGTATATTGGGCGTTAGTGTCGATGTTCTTACTAATGATCATTATTTTGGTCTTTTTACAGTTTAGTTTTAATCCATATTCGCTGCATGCTTCCACAACATTATCTATTATTCTTTGGAGACCATTTGCGCTATCTGCCAACAGAACGGTGTCATCCGCGTATCTAATATTATTGATAGGTTTACCATTTACTGTAATGCCGTCTTCCGATTCATCCAAGGCTTCTCTAAAGAGATTTTCAGAATATATGTTAAACAATGTCGGTGACAGTATGCATCCCTGTCGAACTCCTTTTCCGACTTCAAAGACATCGGATAGTTCGTTTTCGAGACGTACTGTTGCTTTTTGTTGTAAATATAGGTTTGAGATAAGTTTAATATCCTTTCTGTCAATTCCCGATGTTCTTAGAATATCAATTAATTTTCCATGTGGTACCCTGTCAAATGCCTTTTCAAAATCAATAAAACATGCAAATACATCGCAGTTAACATCCCTTGCTCTTTGTATTAGCACTTGCAGGCTGAAAAGTGCTTCCCTTGTTCCAAGGCCTGATCTGAATCCAAATTGCACTTCGCTGATGTGTTCTTCTAATTTGGTGTAAATGCGAGAGTGAATGATATTAAGGAGTACTTTAAGCGCGTGGCTCATTAAACTAATTAATCTGTGGTCCTCGCATTTCCTCGCATTGATTTTTTTAGGAATTGGGATGAATATTGATAGCAGCCAGTCTTTTGGTAATTGTCCAGTTTCATATATGTTGTTAAATAGTTTGGTAAGAGCTGCAATTTGGGACTCCTCCAATAACTTTAAAATTTCGCCATGAACATCATCAGGTCCTGGTGATTTTCCATCTTTAAGTCGTTTGATGGCCATCTTGACTTCTTCATTTGTTATTTCTGGGCCGTAGGGGTGGTTTGTTTCGTATGGTGTTCTGACTGCATCTTCGAAAAGTTCTTGCATGTACTCCTTCCATCTTTTCAGCCTGTCTTCAATCCTGATCAAGATCTGACCCTCGTTGTCTACGATTATGCCGGTATTGCGTTGATTATCAATGTTCTGCATCTGTTTGATCTTTTTGTGCATATGGAAGTCATCATGTTTTTGTTGAAGAGTTTCAATTTCTATGCATTTCTCAGTCAACAATGCCTCTTTTGCTTCCTTTATTTTCCGCAGTATATTCTTGTGGAGCTTGTTGTATTCGTGTATATTTTTATTTTTGAATCTTCGCCGTTCCTCCATCATCTGTAATATTTCGTCTGTCATCCATTCTTGTTTCTTTTCTTTTCTTGATTTCAGATTTTCGTTTGTTAGTGTAGTGATAACTGTCTTCATTTCGTTCCACTGTTCTTCTATATCGTCGGTGTAGCTTTCAGCTATTTTGGCAAAGTTTTTATTTAGCTCTTCTTTCACCTTTTCTTGGATGTTATTTTCTTTCAGTAGTCTTATGTTTTTTCTGGTAGTCCTTTTCTTACGAATAACTTTGAGTCGTATCTTGATATTTGCCACTAATAGATTGTGGTCCGAGAAGACATCTGCGCTTGGGTATGTTTTTGCTGAGGTGATAGAGTTTCGAAACCTCTTGTTTATGTTGATAAAATCAATTTGGTTCCTAATAATTCTCTCTGGAGTATCTCCTGGAGCTTTCCATGTGTAAAGCCTTCTGGGATGCAGTTTGAAAAATGTATTCATGACAACCATGTCAGTCTCCTGGCAGAACTGGATCAGCCTTTCGCCTCTCTCATTTCTTGTGCCAAGACCGTATCTTCCCACAACCTTCTCAACTGTACCCTCTCCTATTTCGGCGTTAAAATCGCCCATGATAATATTTAATTCATGTTTCTTCGTGAGTTTTAGAGCGTCTTCTAGGGTCTGATAAAATGTTTCTATTTCTACTTCAGTAGATTCGGCTGTGGGTGCGTAAACTTGAATGATGTTCATGTTAGAGGATCTGGAGTTAATCTTCAGCAGTGCAACTCTATCTGACATGGGTATAAATCCTATCACTGCTTTAGCAATTTCATTTTTTATTATTATAGCTACGCCATTTCTGTTTCGTGTTGTTTCATCTCCTGAGTAGTAGACATGGTGCTCGCCTATGACTGTTTTTCCGGAATTTGGCCATCGGACTTCACTGCATCCCAAAATATCTATGTCTAGGTGTTTCATTTCTTGAATAATATTTGCCACCTGGTCATTAAATGTTTGGTGTGGTCATTAAATGTTTGGTGTGGTATTCATCATAATCGAATTATTGGACCCCACTTTTTTATTGAACCACTAAATGGCCATAGTTACCTGAACTTTCTACAAGAAGAACTACCCCAACTGCTTCAAGGTCTCGATAGGGATGAGCTCGACAGTATGTGGTTCCAGCACGATGGTGCGCCTCCGCATTACCATCGTGAAGTTCGTGCGTTTTTGGACCAACGATATCCGCAAAAATGGATTTTGGACGTGGGGGTTTCATTGAGTGGCCACCAAGGTCTTGCGACATCACCCCATTAGATTTCTTCCTATGGGGTTATATTAAAAATAAGGTGTATGTTAATCCACCAGCAATAGTGGAAGATATGCGAAACAGGATTAGTGATACCTGTAGAACAATAACGCCACTAATTTTGTCCAGGGTCCGAGAAAATCTGCAAAAAAGACTAAATTTGTGCATTGCACAAGAGGGTCGTTTATTCGAACACTTATTAAAAAGAAATAATTAATCTCAGTATTTAATAGGTAATTTTTTTGTTTCAATTTAGTATTAAAGTAAATATGTATTTGCCTTGTCGTTATTGTTGTGTTAATTTTTTCACATTATGTTTAATTAAACTATTGCCGTTGTAATATAACGAATAATGTATTTCATCATATTTAACCACATACTGTTTGTTTCTGTATTTTTTTTTTATTATTTTACATGGCTACTATGATAATGAAGACACACACCTACTTCATCCAATCGTTGACTCACCCTGTACATAAACGACAAACTCCTCATTTACTTGTGATTTAGAGAATTCCTTTAATCTAATTGAGTCTACATTATTACAGGCCTCTAACTTTAAGTTGCTACTTTACCAACATATAATTCTACTTCCTGTCCCTTTAGAACTTAACAAATTCATGTAATTAATCCCTTCGGCCGCCTATATTGCCAGACATTAGTCTTATTAACTAGTTGTTCTCTTAATCCTGGCTTATCGTCGTTCAACGAACTGAATCAAATAATGATTTTCGGATAACTCGGATAACATGGGGGTTTTCGGCTTGCTTTTGCTTTTCCAGAATTAATTTTGACAAGTTACTTTGTGCATTGCATCTTTTCATGGTCAAAATACGGCTTATACATGGTTATTCTCCTTATACGGCATATTGCGGCCAAAATACGTCACTTTCAAAAAGTTTTACTTTTGGAATATATGGGGGTCTAATATAGTTACTCTTTAAAATTATTTTCTCATTATACAGAGTGTCTCAAAAGTTTGAAAATATCAAAATTGTATTTTTGTAAACGGTATATATATATATATATATATATATATATATATATATATATATATATATATATATATATATATACATATATATATATATATATATATATATATATATATATATATATATGAGGTATTTCTTATTTATTTCTTGGACCTTTATTAAAATATTTTTTATTTTTTTTGTTTTTCTTGGGATTATGGTCCGTTTAAAAATGGAATTAAAATGTAATGGTGGTGTTGTATTTTATATTACATTTTTTTAATACATTAACGTTTCGGTAATTTTTTTTTTACCTTCGTCAGAATGTGTAGCTAAAAAGACAAAGTATTTGGTTGATTTTACTATTAAAATATTTACATATTATTTATTTACCTTGAACAATGATTCAGGAACAACACTGTACTTACATGTATAAATTTATTTGAAAATTTTGTTCTATTAAAAATTTAGTTTTTGCGAGATTCACAGAGTTCAAGATGACCACGTGTGTCATCTTGAAGTTAAGATGGTACTGAGAGAACAGATGGTATTTTTTTGTAGGTAATGAGGGTTGTTTTGGCTATTGTGGGTTAAAAGGGGTCTGGTTCGAAAATGCAATGCGTTTTTGGTTTTAGAATTTTAATTTTTTTTTGGTTCTTATTTAATAATATTATTATATATTTTACCAAGTTGTTTGGTGTCTGCCTTAGCGTTTACTGCATGTTTGTTTTTTTTGTATTTCTATTATCTCTAGGATGCGAAGGCGAATATATAGGCCAAACAAGCCAACATCTAAAAAATCGATTAAATGGGCACAAATACGACAAAAAAAATAAAACGGCTTTAACAACACACAGCACTGAAAATCGCCACTCCTTTAACTTTGAAAAAGTAAAAATCTTGAAAACTGAAAACCACACAAAAAAACGAGAAATCCTAGAGATAATAGAAATACAAAAAAAACAAACATGCAGTAAACGCTAAGGCAGACACCAAACAACTTAGCAAAATATATAATAATATTATAAAATAAGAACCAAAAAAAAATTAAAATTCTAAAACCAAAAACGCATTGCATTTTCGAACCAGACCCCTTTTAACCCACAATAGCCAAAACAACCCTCATTACCTACAAAAAAATATCATCTGTTCTCTCAGTACCATCTTAACTTCAAGATGACACACGTGGTCATCTTGAACTCTGTGAATCTCGCAAAAACTAAATTTTTAATAGAACAAAATTTTCAAATAAATTTATACATGTAAGTGCAGTGTTGTTCCTGAATCATTGTTCAAGGTAAATAAATAATATGTAAAAATTTTAATAGTAAAATCAACCAAATACTTTGTCTTTTTAGCTACCCATTCTGACGAAGGTAAAAAAAAAATTACCGAAACGTTAATGTATTAAAAAAATGTAATACAAAATACAACACCACCATTACATTTTAATTCCATTTTTAAACGGACCATAATCCCAAGAAAAATAATATATATATATATATATATATATATATATATATATATATATATATATATATATATATATATATATTTTATGTATGTACACCGATTACTCCGGAACGGCTGCACCGATTTGAGTGAAATTTTTTACGTTATGTATATTTATTTATTTTCTTGATTCTTGAACCATAGATTATAAAATTTTTCTGGCCATAAATATACGAAAAACGCCTCAACAGCGTTAAACAAACACACACAGGACGAAAAACACACTTTTGATTATAACAGTACCATTATAAAAAACAAAGATATGAATTACCAAAAATTACAGATAAAGGAAATGATTGAAATTAAAAAAGATAAAAACATTGTTAACGACAGAACAGATATGGGAAATTTGAGTCACATTTACGCAAGCCTAATTTAAACAAAAATATTAAGTATTCGATCCGGTCAAATAAGAATCAAAAATTGAATATCCTCTTAAACATAAAACCAAACATATACTTTGTTTGTTTTTTTATGCATTGTAAAATATAAAAAATATTAAAAAAATAAAACACATTCGCATTCCACGTATCCTCAGTAACGATGTAAAATTTGAATTTTATTGAGTAACAGAACAGCAAAATGTCAAGGTGTGTACCGGTAAAATTAAATATTTTTAAAAAATTTTAAAGTTTTGACTACTGTTTTTAAGTATCTTGTTTGTTCTTCGAAATTATAAAAATGTTTTTTATGTAATGTATTTTAATTATATATTTTTAGGAGGAAAGAATTTTGAAAATGCCTTGAATAAAGGGCGAAACGTCAATCGTTTTGTGTATTTATTAAATATAGAACCTAAACCCAAGAAAAGACAAAATAAAGAAAAATGATATATATATATATATATATATATATATATATATATATATATATATATATATATAGAATAAATTGTTATAAAACACAATTCATCCTATTCCACCACCATCGAGATGGTGGCCTACCTGTACCACCATACCGAGAAGAAAGTCATAGCTTACCCTCCCCGCCACAGTGATACGGCAGAGGTACATGTTTCGTCTCTCACTAGACTCATCAGGGTATCGACATGCACCTGGCTGTGCAAAGGACAGATCGGAAGGAAATATGTAACTCTGAACGCGGCTTCGCCGACCTCTCGCCGATTGACGTTTCGCCCTTTATTCAAGGCATTTTCAAAATTCTTTCCTCCTCACTAAAAATGTTTTTAGTAACAGAAAAGCAAAATGTCAAGGAGGAAAGAATTTTGAAAATGCCTTGAATAAAGGGCGAAACGTCAATCGTTTTGTGTATTCATTAAATATAAAACCTAAACCCAAGAAAAGACAAAATAAAGAAAAATGATATATATATATATATATATATATATATATATATATATATATATGTTAATCAAATGGTTTAAATCATGAATAATATCACGATTGATTTGTTTCAATAAAAATTATGATTTAAATAAAGAAATATATATTATAATAATTCAAAAAATTTGTGAAAAAAAAAACTTAAAGTCATAAACTTTTAAATGAAATAATTTAGTTTCTAAAGCATTTACAACTTACAGCATGTGTTTTTAAATGCTCGACACCCCTGGTTTATTTTTTGAAAGCCACTGCGCTACGAAACTCTAACGTAATGAGTGCCTGACATGCACTCGGTCAGCTTTTCTTAATATTCATTTTATTTAAATTGCGCCAGCCACTCTGTATCTATTCATATATGTTTATCTTTGCATGTAACTCTGAAACTTCGCGAAAAGCGGTAATTTCCCAAAGAGTTAAGCAAGTGCTTACTTAATCCCCTCATGTTTTGATGAACTCTCTTGCGAACTCTCTAAGCCATAAACACTGCGAAAGTCTTTTCTTCTTGTCGGGAAGTTTAACTTTATTAAAATTGTTATGTTTGAGGGAGAAAACTTACTAAGATGAGAAACTGTCAAAAAAAAAAATAACGCAAGAAAAGATAACAAGTAAATAATGTTACGTACACGGCCGGAGTAACATGGAGATGTTGACGTATGACGCTTTTTCGTAAAAATATTATGTAAATTGGCTTTATTCTTTCAAGTAGATTTAGAGAGACGTTCAAATAACGTGCTTCACCTCTGAGATATTTAAAGATAATAATAAAATGGCTGTGTTTCTTTTTTGGAGGCAGTTCTTGTTCTAAAAATATTTTATACAAACCAATTTTCCGAAATGAAACAAAGGAACGTTCTTATGGCTGTCCCAACTCGACGATTTGGAAGTGTAATTATTTGATTCAGCTCGTTAAACGGCGATAAGGTAATTTTAACCCTGGATTAAGAGAACTGCCTAGTAATATAAGGGCCCGATGGGATCAATTAGTGAATTTATATAGGTTATAAACCATTTTTGTATTATTTATCCAACTACGGCAGACAAAGGAGTATAGTCACGATGAAAAGACAGTTCCAGAACAAGTAAAGTCATAAACAGTCTATTACCAGAATGTTCGTAGTGTTTGCAGTACAAAGTTATTGCAATATATTTTTCTATTATTTATAAACAATTGAAAAACAGCCATTTTAACAGGTTCTTTTACAATAACTAACGAAAAAATATCGAATTTGAATGAGCTCATTTTATAGGCATTTTCAACACGCACAATTTTTCTTTAAAACTTTTTTACTGAAAAACAATAGCTTTTCCTAAAGCTCAAAAAAACTGCTTTTTCACATGTTAATTGTTAAATAAACAATTTTCCCCAAAAAAAAATGACAAGATACTACATAATTACTATTATCATTCTGACGGTTTCTACATAATCAGAAGTGTACAGGGTGAGTCAACGATTGGATGAAGTAAGTTTGTGCCTTTTCGGTGAAATTTACAAAGAAACTATATTTATTGTTTGATACAGTTTGTTTTTACGCAGATTTTAAAAAAATTCAGGACTCCACAGGGTGAGCCAAAAAACTAGGACAGCATAAAGTTGATTTTTTTTAAATAGAACACCCTATATACGAATCGTATTTTCGATTTAGCTTATAATTTAAAATTTTTTTTATTAAGGGTTTACTATAACAAAACTTTATAGTTTCTGAGATAATTAAGTTTAAAGAAAAAAAGTCACATTTTCAAGCATCAATTCAATCCTAAATAACGTTTTCAATTTTGTGACAAATATATTCAAATTTGGAATTTAGCAAGGCCAAGGACCAGTTAACATAATTTTTACCTAATATTTGCAATAAAAGCTATAGAGTGTTGAACACATCGGCTCAAATTTGAACAAGTTTAAATGAATAAATATCTTTTTTTTTAAATGGTACACCCTGTATATTTTCATGTTATTTAATAGAGTAATAAAAACCCTAAAAGTTTTGTTCAATATATCCTATACCTATTTATAATAGTTTTTGAGATATTTCAGTTTTTCTTATTTTCCATAATTTTTTACAGAAATAATCTTCATTATCATAGTAGCCATGTAAAATAATAAAAAGAAACTACAGAAAGAAACAGAATGTGGTTAAATATGATGAAATACATTATTCGTTATATTACAACGGCAATAGTTTAATTAAACATAATGTGAAAAAATTAACACAACAATAACGACAAGGCAAATACATATTTACTTTTATACTAAATTAAAACAAAAAAAAATACCTATTAAATACTGAGATTAATTATTTCTTTTTAATAAGTGTTCGAATAAACGACCCTCTTGTGCAATACACAAATTTAGTCTTTTTTGCAGATTTTCTCGGACCCTGGACAAAATTAGTGGCGTTATTGTTCTACAGGTATCCCTAATCCTGTTTCGCATATCTTCCACTGTTGTTGGTGGATTAACATACACCTTATTTTTAATATAACCCCATAGGAAGAAATCTAATGGGGTGATGTCGCAAGACCTTGGTGGCCACTCAATGAAACCCCCACGTCCAATCCATTTTTGCGGATATCGTTGGTCCAAAAACGCACGAACTTCACGATGGTAATGCGGAGGCGCACCATCGTGCTGGAACCACTTACTGTCGAGCTCATCCCTATCGAGACCTTGAAGCAGTTGGGGTAGTTCTTCTTGTAGAAAGTTCAGGTAACTATGGCCATTTAGTGGTTCATTAAAAAAGTGGGGTCCAATAATTCGATTATGATAAATACCACACCAAACATTTAATGACCAGTGGTTTTGATGTTGCACCTCTCTAATCCAAAAAGGCACAAACTTACTTCATCCAATCGTTGACTCACCCTGTACAAACAATAAATTTCAAAATCACCTCATATGAGGCTAACTCCGCCGGCCTATATGGTTCTTAGATCTAAACACAATATTTCTGATGTGCGAACTTTTCCCAAAGTTCTTATCATTTGAAAAGATATAGAATTATGATTATAAAACACTCGAATAAACACACAAAGAAGAAGAAATCACAAGATCAATTAAGTGTTATAATCTCATCTAAATATGTCTCGTGCAACCTTGGACGAGACTTTATAAAGCAATTTTACAATTTAACACCATTTAAATCCTTATTTCTCAGATTACAAATTTGTTTAATGTTTACACACCAATAACTAATTTTACTTTTCATCCGACTGCTACTGAATACCTTTATCTTCGCCGAAATGACACAAATAAGTAATTATTTAATTTCCTTTGGCAGCCATTTCTTCTGGAACGTGGAAAATCTGGAAAATTCGACAACAAAACCAAAAGCATTCTCCTAAGCAACAATTCTTCATCCGTGAAATCCTTTTTATATAATTGGATTATGCCAGAATTAAACCTCGACACTCATTTACATCTGAGTGCTCCAGAAAAAGGATCATTTTTACATTTGGGATCGTTTCCAGGATAGTAGGGACGTTTAGCTGCAAACGGTAAAACTAAACGGATCGGTAAAAGACGGTACATATTATTATTAAAAATAATCCTGAAAGTTATTTTATTATTCCATCCTCGTTATGTTTTTGATGGGAGTAAATATTTAACAAATCCTAGTATTTATTTGTAGATAATTGACAATGATTTTTTTAGTTAGAAATTTAGCAATATATTTCTAAAAAGTCAAGATCCAATTACAAAAAATCCAAATTCATAAATTGTACAGTTCATATTAAATCGTTAATCTTAACTAACCCTAACACATCCAAAAGAATACAACACTATATTAATAAGATATAAACAACTAAACCAACCTTACAGACCAAACGCCCCAAATTGGGACACTGAGGTACGACGTTGGCACAAACCGATCTGACCCGAAATCTTCAATCTCTACGAACTAGCGACGATCCAGGAGGTAAGATTTCAATATTCTAAAAAGTGCACTAGAGAAACCAAACTGATCAGATGCCTTACTCAGTAGAATGCACTGATCAACCTGATCGAAAGCCTTGCAAAAATCACTATAGACAACACGCATCTGACTTTTATCATTAAGGACGTCGCAAACATGAGGAGACACTGCAAAGATTTAACTTAAAATTTGTTCATTTTTACTTGAAAAAAAGACAGTGGAAGTCCACACACACATATATATATATATATATATATATATATATATATATATATATATATATATATATATATATATATATATATATACAGGGTGATTCAAAAATCGATCACGAAACTTAAGAGGGTGATTCTACTTGACAAAATAAGGGTAGAGCTTCATATAATTTTTTTTCAAAATGTCATTCGTTTTCGAGTTACAAGCCGTCCAAGTTCAAGTTTTTATTTTTTGTTTTTTGAATTACTCGCTTACGAGAAAACCGATTTGACTAATATTTGAAAGATAGGCTAAGTCTTCTGCGCTTCATCATTTTAGTAACAATTCACATTGATTGTTTGCCGCTAGAGGGCACTTTACCTACATTGAAAATTGTTTTTTTGTCATAATTTTTTAGTGTTGACAGCTACAGTAGTTTTTGGCATAATTTCTGAAAGACTGATGCCAGGCCTTTAAAAAAGGTGCTCTTTATTTACATCGCTAAACCCAACGGTTTAGACGTAAATCACCCTTAAAAATTAAGTGGTAAATT
Source organism: Diaprepes abbreviatus (assembly GCA_034092305.1). Classification (NCBI taxonomy): domain Eukaryota; kingdom Metazoa; phylum Arthropoda; class Insecta; order Coleoptera; family Curculionidae; genus Diaprepes; species Diaprepes abbreviatus. Next base: position 104,579 of record JASJET010000360.1, on the reverse strand, counting down.
TACTTTTCTCATTTCATTACCACCAGCTACCAGGTAAATAGCTATCAAAGTATACTAGAGCTGTCAGTTTAACATCAAATAAATTCGCTTTTTAAACTATTTAATTTATAATCTTAAAATAACTAATAATGGCTAATCAGTAAATATTCATATTATGGATTATTGCGATATACATTTAATTGATAAAAATTAATGAAACAGTACTAAACAAACTAAAAAAGATTCTCAAAATGTCCCCCATTTTCTTCCATACATTTCCTAACACTCTTCAAAAAATGTCGCCTAACTCGATGAAAAATTTCTGGTGTTTCTTTAATAATTTGGCACTTTTTGATTATCCTGAAGCGAAGATCCTCGACGTTGATTACTGGAATATCGTACACCAATTGTTTCAAATGACCCCAAAAGAAAAAATCCATAGGATTAAGGTCTGGTGACCTCGCTGCCCATGCCAATGGTCCACTTCGTCCTATCCATCGCTCAGGATACGTTGCATTCAAATACTGTCGGACACGTATACTAAAGTGGGGCGGAGCTCCGTCTTGGAGGATCCACATGTTGGCCCTTACTTCCAATGGCACATCTTCCAGATACAATGGGAGACGATTTTGGATAAAATCTAAGTATACGTCACCAGTTAATGGGCCATCAAAGAAATGAGGACCAATAAGGTAATCTCCTATTATCCCTGCCCACACATTTAGTGAAAATCTACGCTGATGTTTCGTTTCTACCACATTGTTTGGGTTGTCGTAAGCATATGTGTGGATGTTGTGTAGATTTGTTATGCCATCACGAGTGAAACCAGCTTCGTCAGTGAATAATATGACGCCAATTAATCGATTATCGTGTTCATACTTAGCTAGGATCTGATTGCACATTTCCAACCGTCTCGGCCGATCATCGTCATGAAGAGCCTGCACCTTTTTTGAATGAAACGGGTAGAGTTGTTCTTCTCTTAGTATCCTCCATGAACTAGCCTGACAGAGCCGCACTTCATTCCCAATTTTTCTAGTACTAATACCTGGATTATCTTCAATAATTTCAAGCACTCTTTCTTCTTGTTGCACGTTTCTAGCAGTTCTAGGTCTTCCCCTATTTCCATTATAACTTTTAAAGGAACCACATTCCGCAAGCCTCCTGTGCACACTGGAAAATGTTTGAGCATGAGGGATATTTCTTTCCGGATAACTCTCCATATAATATCTTCTTGCCAACTCTGCATTACCATTTGCTTTTCCATAACAAAAATGGATATCACAATATTCGATATTTGAATATTGGTGATTAGCCATTATTAGTTATTTTAAGATTATAAATTAAATAGTTTAAAAAGCGAATTTATTTGATGTTAAACTGACAGCTCTAGTATACTTTGATAGCTATTTACCTGGTAACTGGTGGTAATGAAATGAGAAAAGTAAATTTACCACTTAACTTTTAAGGGTGATTTACGTCTAAACCGTTGGGTTTAGCGATGTAAATAAAGAGCACCTTTTTTAAAGGCCTGGCATCAGTCTTTCAGAAATTATACCAAAAACCACTGTAGCTGTCAACACTAAAAAATTATGACAAAAAAACAATTTTCAATGTAGGTAAAGTGCCCTCTAGCGGCAAACAATCAATGTGAATTGTTACTAAAATGATGAAGCGCAGAAGAGTTAGCCTATCTTTCAAATATTAGTCAAATCAGTTTTCCTGTAAGCGAGTAATTCTAAAAACTTGAACTTGGACGGCTTGTAACTCGAAAACGAATGACATTTTGAAAAAAAATTATATGAAGCTCTACCCTTATTTTGTCAAGTAGAATCACCCCCTTAAGTTTCGTGATCGATTTTTGAATCACCCTGTATATATATATATATATATATATATATATATATATATATATATATATATATATATATATATATATATATATATATATGCATATGTACAAGCGCGGATCCAAGTTGGGGGCGATCGCCTCCCTAAGAGCTTTTAGTTCAGGAAAATAGACCCGATTTTGCTTCTTACACTATAGTTTATTCAAGAACTAGAGAGAGATATATGTTACAGTTAAAATTAGACCTATTTATAATTATTTCTATTGTACTGATATCTTAATTTAATTTACTTTATTATATGGAAACCAGATAGTCCTAAAAAAATAAAATAAACATGTTAATTATACACGCTTAAGAAAAGACACAAACACAATAATTAAATAATAAAAAACTTACGGCTAATTGGAATTAAATATATATATATATATATATATATATATAAAATTAAAGAGTGAGACACACTAAAATAAAAATATATAAAAAATAAACAATATATAAAACAACATTAAATAAGAAAATACAACAAAAACAAAAATTTAAATAATAAATTGTGTGTACACTGGTAAACATTACGTATCTAATTCCTAATCAAAATCAATGAAGCTATCTTCGCTCAAATTAATTATAATTGGTTCCTCTATCTAACCGATCATGAGATCGAGTTTCCACCTTTTGTTTTATTCTTTTATTATATGGATTTTTCCCAATTTTCTGCAGTAACTTCATTCAAAAAAATCTCTCAAAAGTTCAGTTAAATTACTAATTTTGTAAGTTGTATTATTTCCAGCAACTCAACCTTTTACTTGAGAGAGATATTTCCTTCTCCAACGGACAGTTTCCGGACGATCTATAAGAACAGATTTTCTATCTGGTTTTTCCCAGCAAAAATTAAGTTCTCTGAGCAATTTCCAGAGTTCAATTCTTTTAATTTCAAGTAAATCGCGATCATCATTGATTTTAGTTAGAATTTTGTCAACGGTTGGGATCTGGTTCTCATAATAAAATGTACGTACAACTTCTTTTATTGCAGTTTTCATCTCTTCTTCCAACGAGGTTTTTCGTCTGCCTGTGATCGAGTTTTTCGTTGAGCAAAAAATTCCCTGGTTTAACGATTTTGGAATAAATATAGAGGTGGAAGCCATATCTTTTGGGTATCTCACTAATCTCAAATAATAGATAAAAACAAGCGCAAACAAGATAAATCACTAAGGACAAACTGTAAGGTTTACTTTGCTCACTGTATAAAAGCTTATAATATTTAAATATAATTAAATATAATTCGATTTATGGTAGTCCTCAGTTACCTGCGGCACTGGAGCAGGTACGTTGAAGATTTCGGTAACAGTTTTATTACTCTCTCTAGTTCTTGACTAGAGTATAGGAATGTTTATGTTTGCGATCGGCCCTCCCCTTCCCAAGAGCTTTGAGTTCAAGAAAATTGAAGCGATTCTGCCTTTTTATATTAGGAATGTGTATGCTGCTGGCACTCCCCCCACCCCCACCTCCGTTGACAACTTGTTTTTCGTGAAATAGCCCCCCCCCCTAAAGAGCTTTGAGTTAAGGAAGATAGACTAGAAATGGGAAAATTGCTGGTGTCTCCGTCGCGTTGATAGACAGCTTCTGCTTCGAACCTCGACCATTTGTTATCAGTTTGTTTGATCAGATAAGAGAGCGAGTTTCACTTTAAGCATATAATCGTTCCCTCTATATCCTGTACTGCACTCTATCGACCCAACACAACTCTTGCTATACTTCTCTGAGTTACTCGGGCTGAGTAAATGAGAAATCTTAGTTCTTAGGAAAAGATCATGTAAATTTAGGACTGATTTCCGACGTATATGCTTTGATTTTTGCTCTAAAATCTAAATTTTAATACAGATATATAGAGAACACCATGGTAATTTAGCCGTAATATAATTACCCCATCAAAAGTTGAAATACAAGCAAAATCGGGTGGATTTATTTCAGTTTTGGATTAAGCTAACGAAATTCATTTTTCATAAGTCAACAAACAACAAACTGGTGATATTCTTTCGACGCTACTGGCAATCGTAATTCTACTTTATCGTCCTTGGCCCAAATTCTTCGCAAATCTCACCTATTTTCCTGGTCCTCGATAAGTTTTAAGTAGCCGAAATGTCTTTCGGCGGTCCTACAATCGTTTCCGAATGTAATTTTCCGAACTACTTCACTACTTGGGCAATTTTAGGGACAAAAGATCTATATAAAGTGCGGTTAGAAACTTTCCCGTAGTTTCAATAGGGGTTAATGGTGACTTTTGAGACAAAGAGTTTAACACGAAATAAAAATTATTATACGTATTATCGGTTTTCGGCAAGAATAATAAAAAAGCGGTTAAAAATACATTTTCAACCGACTTCTAAAAGAAGGAGGTTCTCAATTCGTCTCATATATATATATATATATATATATATATATATATATATATATATATATATATATATATATATATATGTTTATACGGCTTTCACGGATGCCTCCGTGGGAGATGCATTAGCAGTGGTTATATCCACATTATGCTGTTGTAGTGCTGAAATCACATTCAGCAAACGTACAATTATATGCAACTCCGTATGTAAGTGAAATAAAATGCGAAACAGTGAATGCAAACTTCGCTCCATCATATCCTTTCTGTGTTAGAGGTTGAGAGCTACAACAGCATAACCACTGCTAATGCATCTCACACGGAGGAATCCGTGAAAGCCGTATAAACATATATAAGCCATCCGACGAGAGGTCGGCGAAGCCGCGTTCAGTGTTGCATGCTTCCTTCCGATCCGTCCTTTGCACAGCCAGGTGCATGTCGGTACCTTGATGAGTCTAGTGAGAGACGAAACATGTATCTCTGCCGTATCACTGTGGCGGGGAGGGTAAGCTTTGACTTTCTTCTCGGTATGGTGGTACAGGTAGGCCATCATCTCGATGGTGGTGGAATAGGATAAATTGTGTTTTGTAGCAATTTATTCAAACTGTGCAACCTCTAACACAGAAAGGATATGATGGAGCGAAGTTTGCATTCACTGTTTCGCATTTTATTTCATATATATATATATATATATATATATATATATATATATATATATATATATGAGTTTTGGAGCTTTCTGAACGGTTGAAAAGCTGAAACAGCGTCTTCAAAAGACACGTAATTCCTTTTTTTAAGCATTCAAAAAGCTTCTAAACTCGCAGTTCTACAACAGTTGAATGGTGAGTAATTGTTTTTATTTAATTTACAATTATTACCCAAATCTATGTTAAGACTGGTTTTGTCGACATTTTACTTTGAATTAAAGTTGCTTCCTGCACGCCTTGAGTATAGATACTAATACAGACTGTTACAGAAGCCTGCATTGCATATGTGTCCATTTATAATAAATAATTACTGACACCTTGGGTTAAATGGATTGTAGAGTAGCAAGTTTATTGGAGATTGATTAAATTGAATTCTAAAAATTCTTTTTTGGGCCCGCGCATCGCGGGCTCTGCGGAGCCTTCGCTACGCCACTGAACCGAGCCTGTTCCTTTGTACTTGGAATTGGATTTTTTCTTCGAATATAGTGTTTTAGCTGATACCTCCTGTGTTCTATTTGATTTAAGTTTGGGTGGCACCGTAGTCAACCTAATTTTAGGATCTGGACAGCATCGAAAGAAGTAGTCACTAGACCAGCTGAATGGACTTACCACACACGTTCCAATTATTCCACCCCACACATTGACACATCATCTGTGCTGACTATTGACGGTTCTAAATAAATTGCGATATTTCTTATTGTAATAATGGAAATTATGCCTGTTGTTGCGGAAAGTGAATTCATCCAAAAAATGAACAAAATCAAAGAAATTTTCATCATCTCATAACATTTCCGTTATTACAGTGATGAAAATCTCAATTTATTTAGAACCGTTGATCGACAGCACAGATAATCTGTCAGTGTGTGCGATGAATAATTGGAACGCATATGGTAGGTCGATATTTTTTCCATGGCATCTTAAATCGAGCCATGTTTTTCAGATTTATTAGGCAAGATTTATTTGTACTTTTGGGGAATATTCGAGAAAAAATGGGGCTGCAACTAAGAATACAGGATATTTCGTTTAAAATAAGAAATTTATTTAACATTAACGAAAATAAAAAACAAATGTAAGTTTTTAACAACCCTGTATACTTTTTTTGGATCATTTTTATTTTAAAATAAATTGTAATGATTTTACTAAAAAAGGATATATATATATATATATATATATATATATATATATATATATATTTCAATCTGCGAAAGTCAATCTGAAACCACCATTAAAAAGTATTCAAAATTGTGAACTTAAGATGCATAAACTTTGCAAAACTTTGTGCTTGCTATAATATACGATCGCTCTCCCCAAAACTTTCGAATTCGAAAAAATCGCCTCTGTCTGCTACATTAGGGATGTGAATATGGCTGACACCCTCCTCCCCCAGTCGACAACTCGCCTTAGCTTGTTCTACTATACTCTTGTGATATTGCTGCCCCCTCCCCAAAAACAGAGAGACTAGATCCGCCCCTAGTATAATATGCATGTTGTGATACATCCTACGTTCCTATTTGGTATACAAATTTCTTTAATGTAAAAAAGCCAGCTATTTCAACGAAAATAATTATTTGAATAAAAACTACACCACTCGACTGAACCACAACACAACCAGTAATGTGAAAATGAGCACGAATTATTACCCTGTAACAATTTATAGACAGACAGGTAAAGGAGTTCTGACAAGAACTTTCTAGCAGTAAGAATCGCTAAACCGCTAAAGACAAGTTCTGACAACAATAAATATATATATATATATATATATATATATATATATATATATATATATGTTTATTTTCTTAATTCTTGAACCATAGATTATATCATTTTTCTTTTATATTGTCTTTTCTTGGGTTTAGGTTCTATATTTAATAAATACATAAAATGTATTGACGTTTCGCCCTTTATTCAAGGCATTTTCAAAATTTTTGCCTCCACGTGCGGCCCATGTGATACTTCTATTTCCTTATAAAATGTCATAATGGATGTTTTGTTTTAGTAGCTTCAACCCAAACTATCAATGTTTATTTTCCGCACGTGGAGGCAAAAATTTTGAAAATGCCTTGAATAAAGGGCGAAACGTCAATAAATTTTATGTATTTATTAAATATAGAACCTAAACCCAAGAAAAGACAAAATAAAAGAAAAATGATATATATATATATATATATATATATATATATATATATATATATATATATATATATATATATATATATATATATATAATCATTTTTCTTTTATTTTGTCTTTTCTTGGGTTTAGGTTCTATATTTAATAAATACATAAAAACTGTTTGACGTTTCGCCCTTTATTCAAGGCATTTTCAAAATGTTTGCTTCCTAAAAATATATAATTAAATTACATCACATAAAAAACATATTCACCATTTTCGAAAAACAAACAAGACACTTAAATAATAGTTAAAACTTTAAAATCTCTTAAAAATACTTAATTTTACCGGTACGCACCTTGACATTTTGCTGTTTTGTTTCTGAATAAAATTTAAATTTTGCATCGTTTACTGAGGATACGTGGAATGCGAATGTGTTTTATTTTTTTTTAATATTTTTTATATTTTACAATGCATAAAAAAACAAATATGGTATATGTTTGGTTTTATGTTTAAGAGGATATTCCATTTTTGATTTTTATTTGACTGGATCGAATACTTAATGTTTAAATTAGGTTTGCGTAAATGTGGCTCAAATTTCCCATATCTGTTCTGTCGTTAACCGTGTTTTTATCTTTTTTAATTTCAATCATTTCTTTTATCTGTAATTTTTGGTAATTCATATCTTTGTTTTTTATAATGGTACTGTTATAATCAAAAGTGTGTTTTTCGTCCTGTGTGTGTTTGTTTAACGGTTGAGGCGTTTTTTGTATATTTATGGCCATTTAATCTGTTCTTTAGTAATTGGCTCGTCATGCCTATATATTTTTTGGGACAATTTGAGCAAGGGATCGAATATATTATTTTTGATTTATTCATTAGAGGAGTTTTACTTTTTAAATTTGTGAACAATGTATTTAGTTTATTATGTGACCTGTGGCATACGATGATATCATGCTTTTTTAAAATGTATTTTATTTTTTCTGACAGCTCACTAGTGTACGGTAATGCCACATATTTTTGTTGTTTATGTTCTATGTTTTTTGTTTTTACGTTATTATAGAACTTATATGTTCGTTTATCAATTTTTTTGGTGATAGTCTTTTCGTTGAAATTATTATTCATTAGTGTCTCTTTTACTTTTTGCAGTATTTTTGGTCGGAATTCTGGAGACGTAAGGGAGATCCCTTGCTCAAATTGTCCCAAAAAATATATAGGCATGACGAGCCAATTACTAAAGAACAGATTAAATGGCCATAAATATACAAAAAACGCCTCAACAGCGTTAAACAAACACACACAGGACGAAAAACACACTTTTGATTATAACAGTACCATTATAAAAAACAAAGATATGAATTACCAAAAATTACAGATAAAAGAAATGATTGAAATTAAAAAAGATAAAAACACGGTTAACGACAGAACAGATATGGGAAATTTGAGCCACATTTACGCAAACCTAATTTAAACATTAAATATTCGATCCAGTCAAATAAGAATCAAAAATGGAATATCCTCTTAAACATAAAACCAAACATATACCATATTTGTTTTTTTATGCATTGTAAAATATAAAAAATATTAAAAAAAAATAAAACACATTCGCATTCCACGTATCCTCAGTAAACGATGCAAAATTTAAATTTTATTCAGAAACAAAACAGCAAAATGTCAAGGTGCGTACCGGTAAAATTAAGTATTTTTAAGAGATTTTAAAGTTTTAACTATTATTTAAGTGTCTTGTTTGTTTTTCGAAAATGGTGAATATGTTTTTTATGTGATGTAATTTAATTATATATTTTTAGGAAGCAAACATTTTGAAAATGCCTTGAATAAAGGGCGAAACGTCAAACAGTTTTTATGTATTTATTAAATATAGAACCTAAACCCAAGAAAAGACAAAATAAAAGAAAAATGATATAATTTATGGTTCAAGAAACAAGAAAATAAATAAATAAATAAATATATATATATATATATATATATATATATATATATATATATATATATATAGCGTAATGATACAAATCCAATCCAACTATAGTAAAAGTTATTAACAATCCTGAGCCACGGTGGCAAACCTAAGCCTGTATATTGGCTTGGAATTGTTTTTCGTGAATGTTTTTGGAAGGTTTCATTATTACTAACTTCTCTTGGTATTAGAAATACGCTATTGGATGGCACTACCAGTGAAACTGCAAATTTTATATAATAAATCCCCCAGCGACCGCTCATGACTATTTTTAGAGTGGATTAGAGTTGTATTATTCTTGAATAATTTAGTTCCTTAATTTGTCGACTGAGGCGCTTACTTGACCTTGTAAATATACGACTCAAATCTGAAAGTTAACGACAAATATGTCAATTCTGAACCAACAGATTTGGCAACAGTGATTTATGCTATTTTAAACGGTAGTTCGGCAATTCTATTATTACGTGTATAAGCTGGTGCTTGTTGTAAATTGTCTTCACGATATAAACGATTGGTAGTTTTATGCCGAGACAGCAGTTTAAATTCGACTGATACGTATATTTTAATATATGTACGGCAATTGCTTCGGACGGTGATATCAATTTTAATGAAATTTTTTTCTTTTATGTTCAGGAAGTTGCTGCAGTGGTCCCATATTGTTTGGCCAAAATTGTTTCAGCAAAATCCAAGATGGCACTTATAACATAGAAGACAAAAAAATTAATTTTGTCCGATTTTATTCAAAATTTGCGTGGGGGAGTTTTCGACATCGCACAAAACTAATTTAATATTTTCTTTAAAATTGAATACGGTATGGCGGGCTAAAAATGTCATATTTCTCGATCTTTTTTAAAACTAGTACCGGTAAATTTTCGAAGGTGCAAAAACGAATCTGAAATTATTTAAAAAAATCCAGTATGGAAAATATAATATGGCGGTATAAAATGTTATTTTTTCGATTATGTCCGAAACTGGTGCTTTGGGGTTTTCAAAAGTGCAGATTAAGATTAGAAATGAATATGGTAGATCCAATATGGTAGGTTGAAAATTTTATGTTATTCACATTTTTCCAAAATTGAGATTATATGATTCTTGGGGTCATAAGTTTGGAATCTAAGTTTAAGTTTTTCGAAATAAAAATGATAAATACAATATGAAGGACTAAAAATTTTTCATTTTTCCGATTTTATATTTTATACAGGGTGTTAGGTTTTAAAGAAACAAATAAATTTACAATAACTCAATTTCTACCTCTTCAGATTTTATAGAAAATTTAACTGTAATTTTATATAACATCACCTATATCTAAATTTAGTACTTTTTCTAATAAATACAATTAAAAAATAGCTTAATTTCTAAAGGAGGCTTTGATTTAAGTTGAAACAAATGACAATCTATAAATATCAAATAATTTATGACAAAAATTTACATTTCTTATTCGATTGAGATGAAGCTTAGCACAAAAATCGATTAGATCCATATCTAGGCTAAGTTCGTAGATGAATTATATTTAAAAAAGAAATGCCAAAAATGTATTTTACAGCAAAAGTGCACAAATGATGTACAATTAAAAAGAACTTTCAAATAACTACAAATTTTTTTCTAGATTTTCTACGCTAGGCTGACTAAATTAAATTATTTAAAAAGAATCAATTTAAAAACGGCTAATCACTACATAGTATAAAACAAAGTCGCTTTCTCTGTCCCTATGTCCCTTTGTATGCTTAAATCTTTAAAACTACGCACCGGATTTTGATGCGGTTTTTTTCAATAGATAGAGTGATTCAAGAGGAAGGTTTATATGTATAATAACATCCATTAAATAGTGGAGAAATACTGTTATTTTTGAGGTTTCTAATGTGATGTCGTTAATTATCATATTTTTTTCCGCTTACATTGCAAACGCAGGCTGAACCCTACGAGATTTATCAAAATAATGTACTAATTATTTGTACACATTGAAAAGGTCTACAGAAAACTCCGCGATGGTATATGTCTATCTCTCATGGATATCCCACAATAACATTTTTTTGTCATTTACTTTTTACGACAAATAATGGCAAATTTTGAAGCGATTTTAACCAATACAGCATTAATCCTTATCCAATTAAATAGCTTAAATACATTGTTGATTTAATATAGATCTATATGGTCCTTTACAGCACAAGATTTAAATGAATATTTTCGAAGATATTACAGATTTAAAATTGCGGGAAGTAGCGCTTGCGGCGGTACTGGCCGACCGGGGCGGCGGCAGCGTGCCTATAAATAGCGCGTCGGAGGCCGATGTAATAATTGTTGTAAAAATAAAATAAATAGTCACAGTTTTTCTGTAGTGTATTTAGTATCAGCATTGCACCCGTGCGAAGCCGGGGCGGGTCGCTAGTCTTAACATAAATATTTTATTTATCCTTGAAAAGGGGAAGCTAAGAAGATTTTTTAAATCTTACAAGATACAGGGTGTTTCAAAAAAAATAATATGGAATAACCTAATAACGACTAGTCCCAGCATAGCATATAGTATATAATTTTTTTAGTTTTGAACTCGTGATGATCTCCATAAATTATTTGAATTAAGTACCAACCGATATGTGTAGTGTACTTCGCAATATTTCTAGAATCGCAAAAAGTACTCATTATATCCAAAGTTGTAAATCACACTAAATTGAACAAAAAAAAAATTTCGATTCTTAGAATTCCTCAGATACCCGTTTGGAACCAAACTATACCAAACAAATATTTAGTCTGCCATAGTAAATCCGCTATCTTGAAATTAAATAAATTAATTTTATATTCGTAATTTTGACCCCCAAAATTACCCAATATAGATATATAAAAAACTTGAGGCATGTAAAGTTTTCAATCTGATATATTTCATCCAGCATATTGAGTTTGAAGAAATTAATTTTAATATCAATTTTGGACAAAATTGAGAAATAATAAAATTTTAGTCTCCCATGTTCTATCTGCCATATTAAATTGTTATATAACGTGAATAAAGAAAAATTTTCAACCCATTATATTTGATCTTTCATATTTAATTAAAAAAAAATTCAAATTCTTAATGTAATCTTAATCTGCACCCACGAAAACATCTCACCAGAGAGGCTACGACCTTGGGGAAACGGATTTGTCTGAAATTTGACATAATGGTAAAGGGCTCGTAGCTGGGCAAATATGCAAAATCATAGTGCGCACTTCTCAATAATTTTTGCTAAAGTCGCATTGAAAATTTCAATGCCGACTTGGCGAGCCTAGTAAACTTGCCGCTTGCACTTCAAAGTCAGCAATAGTGGTAAGGTGCCCGCCACCTACCCCGTAAGTTCCAGGTTCGATTCCTGACAAAGATTTTTTTAAATATTTCCAGTTCGCTTTATTTATTTTATGTTATTATTCCATTTCGAAATTACTATAGCTGATAAAACAAACATTAGATACATAACGCTTCCCTCGATTCGTCAAGCGAATTAAGGATCGGGTGTCTGATGAAAAGGGCCATTAAGAATCAACCAGACTATGGCGTGATCGCATACCTTCCTGTTCAAGCTGTATTGTTTCAGCAGTTTCAATTTTGTTGCGACTACCGTTTAGAACACCTGTTTTCAAAGGCGGTGAAAGTGAACTGATTATAAAATGTTATACGATAAAATTTCGGAATGTGGCAGTACTACGATTACTAGTGACAAGCATAGATAAAATATTTATTAGATCCGCAAAGTTTAATCCCAAAAACGGCAAATTTATGACAATAAAATGTAAACATCGTAGAGCAGATGTCGGCATGCGCACTACAAAATGATCAAGTGACCGTCGACAGGACCGAACTTCGAAAATCTATTTGTTAGTTCAATTAGTCATAAATGGTAACTAAATCAAGCAAGTTATCAAAGTTGCAACCATGGTTGCAATCTTTAGTAAAGAAGTCGGTGTAATGTAATTTTCTTGTTCTGGGAGTCACATTATATGGGCACAAATAATATCTGAAGCAGAAGGGAATAATCCGGTCAGTGTCTACCGATGGGAGTTAGTTTAGTCATTTCTTATACTGTGAAAATAAAATTGTGAAAAAATAATATAATTCTCTTGATTTTTTTGACAAAAAACAGTGCACACTAATAGAAGCATCTGTATTATATAAGATTTCATAAATTCTTATCGGAAAATTAAAAATATTATCAAAAATAAATTAAAACAAACAAAACTAAAATGGCATCCACCTCTAAATTTACTTTAATCCGAATTATTTCCAGAGGTAACCATACACGTTGTGGAGTCTATTATATTAAATAAAAACACAAAAACGAATAAAATAAATCACTTAAAACGCTATAAATCCGATTAAATCGCACGCAACTCACAAAGCAGAAATAAACACAAAATTGGCGTTGAGCCGATACTGTGCTCTTTACGGATGGCGCTACGAAACAACCGATCGATAATAGGAAGTCGCTTATGCGCATGCCCTTATCTGATCAACGTCCAAAAATATAACTGGCATCCGATGTGCAGAAACGCATTTTTTCGCTCATGGTTTGCCATTTTTTGGCTTTAACAGCCGTCAAGAGTAGGGGTCCATAGTAGAGGTTAGTGGTGAAAAGTCGAAACTTTTCTTGAAGAATGCAATGGTGAATTGCAAATTATTCCAACTGGAAAAAGGCCTTGTTGCTCCCGAAGTCTAAGACACGATTCCAAATGAAGTTATTGTTGTGGGACATCGAATCTATGATGCTGGATATGATCAATGACATGAAACTGATAGACGATGAGGAATTAATTCACACCAGAAAGAGTGTCTAAATCCTACTTAGCACGAGTTTCAGTAGGAACAATCATCGCGAAATTATGAGCCGGAGGGAAAGAAAGCCACAACAGAGTAACACAGCCCGCTTCTCAATAAAATAAGAGTTATCAATCTTTTAAAATTCATCCAAAATGGTCGCTGGCAACAATACACAAAAAAGAAGGTAAAAACTTAAAAAGAATGGACCGCTTACTCTCATGGTGGAAAGATGTCAAAAACGGAAGTACGGTTTTCGACAAATAAAACATCATCGATGCATGGATGTACGACCGCTTTGTCGAGTCTCGGGAGCAATATTACCAAGTGACTACCAGGAATCTGCAATAATGGGCTTTACCTGCTGCACACAATTCCCTACTTTCGACTTTAAAGTTTCGGATTCGTGGGTCAAAAAATGCAAGTGTAGACATGGAATTCGTCAAAGAAAAGTGATCAAGTACGTATCGAGCAGGGAAGTTGTGACGATTGAGGATACTCTTGCAGCAGCAGAAACATTTAATAGCGACGTTCTAGAGCTTCTTCCGCAGTCCGCTGCCGATTTTATTATTAACACAGATCAAATAAGTGATTACATGTCCTTAGAAAGCTATGAGCCCTCTACCACTATGCCAAGTTTCAGGCGAATCCATCTCCCCAAGGTCGTAGCCTCTCCTTGTCAGTACCCAATTTAGACATTATCCAGAAACATAAAATTTTTAAATTATCGTAGTGCTTTTGCCATATTGATTTTTTTTTAATAAATTCAAATTCTTAATTTACACTCACAAAAACCTCCTTCATATTGAATTTTTCAAGAAAAATAATTTTGAAATTGTAATTTACACCCACCCCCTCCCCCCAATGCTAATTTCGGACAATCGAAGGACGTATAATTTATAGTATTCGCTTTATTGAATTTTTTAAAAATAATTTTATATTCGTTACATGTACCACGAAAACTTTCCATACCAGTTTAAGAGAAAATTGGGCAAAATAAAATCCATTTTCTGCCATATTATAAGAGCCATCTTGGATTTGGCGCAATTTCTTAGTCCTAAGTAAACATTTCATTAAAATCGGTGCCGCCGTGGCTGAGTAATCGATGTACATGCAAAAAAAATACCAAACTGTTAAATATTGAACCCTCTTTTTTTAAACATGGGTTAAAAATTAAAAATTTGAACTCATCCCCTTACAAAAATAATTTTGTTGCAACGGCAGCGAGAACTATAATACAAATTTTAAAAAGATAATTATTTTACTATATTTATTCAAAGTAATATAATGTGGGGGTCGACTGAAAGTTAATTTAATTGGATTTTATAGGACTAAAGGCAGACGTTGGCAGTAATTTAAATCTAATTATCATATACAAACAATTCACTAATACACGTCACAGATAAAGCATATAAAATATCAAAGATGCCGCCTTTATTCTGACCTTCATAATAATAAAAACTTTGGCAACATTGCACTGGCTTAGTTTCGCTAACAAGTTTTAATAAACATGTATATTTTGGCCTAAAAACGGATGAAACGTATTAGGGTTGAGAATTGTATTAATCCATTACAAAATTTTAGGATATACAATTTTAAGTTATTGAGATTTTCTGTGTATATATCTAAGCTAAAGGCTTAAAATATATTAGGTATTATATAAAACTAATAATCAAACTAATATATGCAATATTTCTGCAAGGTTCAGAATTGTAATGTTTTTCGAAAGGCTCGGAAATGATATAAAGATGTATATATATATATATATATATATATATATATATATATATATATATGATATGTACACCGATTACTCCGGAACGGCTGCACCGATTTGAATGAAATTTTTTACGTTATGTAAAGGAAGTTGCTGCGGTGGTCCCATATTTTTTGGACGAAATTGATGCAGTAATATCCAAGATGGCGCTTACAATATGGCGGCCAAAAAAATTAATTTTGTCCGATTTTCTCCAAAATTGGTATGGGGGAATTTTCGGGGTTGTACCCAACGTATCTGAAATTATTTTTAAAAAATTCCAAATAACGGATCCAATATGGTGGATAAAAAATTAATTTTGTTCGATTTTTTTCAAAATTGATATGAGGGAGTTTCTGGGATAGTACATTACGAATCTGATATTATTAAAAAAAAATTAAATATGGCAGATTAAAGATTCTACATCTCTCGGTTTTGTTTGAAGTCAGTATGGAGGGATTTTTGTTAGTGTTAGTTACGAAATTAAAATATTTTTTGAAAAAATCAATTGAGCGGATTCAATATGGTGTTCTAAAAATTTTACATATCTCGACTTTCTCCAAAACTGATATAGAGGGTTCTTGAGGATGTAAATTATGAATTTAATTGTATTTTTGCAGGATTCAATATGACGAATGCAATATAGCTGATAAAAAATTTTACATGTTTTGATTTTGTTCAAATGTGGAACTGAATCGTTTTTGAGGATGTAAATAGCGAATATAAAATTATTTTAAGAAAATCTAATACGTCAGATGCAATATGACCGTTTAGAAATTTTAAATTTCTGGATATCATCTAAAATTGGTATTAGGGGGCTTTGAAAGGTTTAAATTTAGATTAGATTAAGATGTTAAAATTGCTTTTTGAAATTCATTATGGCGGATCCAATATGGTGGGTTGAAAATTTTACCTTATTCACATTGTTTTTAGATTTGGTATTAGGGCGTTGGGAGGTGGTGTATTACGAATATGAAGTTAATTTTTTACAACTATTAGGTTGATAAGATATGAAATGTGAATGACTAAAAATTTTACATTATCCGGTTTTATCTAAAATTGATATTTCGAGGTTCTTGGTGCGTGTACACACTCAATATGCAATATAAAATATATTGGGCTAAGAAATTTACTTCTCCAATTCTTTAAATCTTGATATTGGAAGGTTTTGGGGCACATATTACCAATCTAAAATTAATTTGAAATTTAAGATTTTGGATTTTACTATGACAGACTAAATATTTGTTTGACACAATTTCATTGGTATTTGGAGAACTCTAAGAATCAAAGAATTTTTAGTGGTTCATTTTAGGGTGATTTACATTTCTGGATAAAATGGGTACTTTTTTTGCCACCTTGGAGTCGTTACGAGGTACATTAATCTCGATTAGTACGTAGTTCAAATAATTTATGAATATCATAAGAATTCAAAACTAAAACTCGAAAAATAAAATTTTTATAAAAAAAAAATGGAACCGAATTCTAAAAGTGCGAGAAAAAGGGAAAAATAACTAGAAATTTTTATATGAAATTGAAATTTTTGAAGTCGGCGCTAAATTATCTCTAAATGAAATAAATAACTACTAATATGTACAATTTATGATAAGAAAGCAATTACAAATAAAGTATTTTTAATCTGTTTATGCGAATCACATTTTGTCAGGTATTAGTGTGGCGCCGACTTCAAAAATTTCAATGTCATATAAAAATGTATAGTTATTTTTCACTTTTTAGCACACTTTTAGAAGTCGGTTCAATTTTTTTATAAAAATTTTATTTGATTGTAAGTTTCTACTTTTTATCGTTCTCCTCGACCAAAAAATATAATAAAAACAACGAAAACAATCAAAATAATATGAAAAAATATAGAATCGTATCGTAACCTTTACACAAATCAAAGCTTTAAAATTGGGTTTCAACACATCGAGAAAATCCCAATGTATTGGCATAGATACGCGTTTTCAGGGCATTGATATATCTAGATGTCTGGAAAAATGCTCCATCACTTGTGTTGACACGATATTTTGACATTTATACCGCAACCGATATATATTGAATAGATGGGGAGCGATTTGAATAGAAATCTGTACGTGTCGACGGATTGTACGTAAATAAGCAGAAACATATTTGAACTGAATTTTTCGCTTTTCCTTTCCCGACTTTCTTTAAGGGAAAAAAGGATTATTGCAAACTTATAGTACAGTGTTATTTTCTTTTAAATAACATGGAATTTAACGAGTTGCATTATATATAAAAATTAATAAGAAATGAGACAATTAAAAATATATAGTTCTATTTAATAAGATTGGAGTATTAGTACAAAAAAATTTCATATTTTTAAAGTAATATTATAATTTCTATATCAGAAAAAAAAATATAGAAAATAGTACAGTCACTGAAGATAAAAATAGGTTATTACCTATAAAACTAAATTGTTGCAGGGGGTATCTTAGGGCCCCATTTGGGACCCATATTATTCTTAATATATGTAAACAATCTGGGGGATGGATTGGCCGCGAATAGCGTTTGCCAGTTTGCTGATGACACATCAGTGATTCTGGCAGACGCTTCTATGGCAGGACTGTCTCAAAAGTGCACAAACTCTGCATTGAAAATGCAGCAATGGTGTTCTGATAACGGCCTCACTCTAAACGTAGATAAAACCGGCCACATTCTTTTTTCTAAGCATGCAACAAGGTCTGAGTCACTTCATTTGGACCCTTCTTTAAACTGGGAACATCATATCTCAGCTCTTGGGGCTAGGCTTAGCAGTTTGTGTGGTGTAGTCCGAAGGCTTCGTGACGTCATCACTGCAGAGACTGTTAGGCTTTTCTACCTTGAGCAAATACAATCTCTTGTCTCTTATGGTATTTCCTTTTGAGGCTCATCAAGAAATGCTATTAATATATTTAAAATTCAAAAACGCATAATAAGATGCATCTTCCGTCTACATCCAAGAGCTTCATGTCGACCATTTTTTACTCAGTTTAAGTTGTTTACTGTTTCCTCATTATACTTTAGATCTTTAGTCATGCTTGTCAGAAGGAATACGGAATTATTTCCGCTAAATAGACAGCTTTATGGGGAAAACATGGTTATGACTACCAGAGGGGCGAATGACCTAAAGGTACCTTTACATAACTCCACCTTCTATGAGAGAGGACCATATTATATGGTGATTAAAGTCGTAAAGATGTCGCCAAGAGAAATTTGGTTTACCGAGTCGATTAATTGCTTTAAGAAACGCGTAAATGAATGGCTGTCTGAAAGGTGCTTTTGACTTTTTCAATTTTAATGAATAGTTTTTGTAATATCAATATTTTTAACTTAATATTTTTTGTGTAATGGGTTTTTTCTCATGCATTTGTTTTGTGTGTAAAAATTTTATTCCTTTTAAATTGGAATATCTTATTTTGCAAACTGTAAAACTTTGTTCAGTTTAAACTGACTCTCTTATTACTACTTTTTTAAATTATCTTGTATCTGTCTTTTTCTCCTTTTGTTTTCCTTTGTGTAAAGTTCCTATCGAAATGTCGATTAGTTTTTATATTAACTGTAGTTAGATCGATATATTTACAATTCTTGATGTTAAACATTTCTTTCTCTGACGTTGTTTTGTTATGTGATCATAATTTTGTTGGCAAATAATAGATATTATTATTATTACTATTATTATACCTTAGAATTCTTTGAACCTCCATCGATTTTCACGAAAATTTAGGATCAAGCTTATTTTACCCTCAACTTCAAAAATGACATGTGCTCGACTCGTGTAAAATCTACCCCTTCTGCAAGTAGAATAAATATTCTTTAACATTTTGAAGCATAATTTACGATTTCCATCAATTTTTCAAGAAATCATCCCTTAGGTCGAAAATCATGGAAAAATTCTTTTTAAAATATTAAATAAAAACGCACATTAACAGTACACAAAACAATTGTTTACTGCTTATGATATAATTTATTGATATACTGTGAATTTTAAACCCTTAAAAACCACCCCGTATCCTGAAATTAATGAACAAATTATTTTTTAGCAGCTTTGATCGTTTTAATTGTGCATTTGTAAATTAAAATGTTTTTTACTGAATATAAAAAATTATTTATTTATTGTGAAATTTCAACCCTTAGAAACTACCCCTTGTCGTGAAATTATTAAAAAGTATACATATTTTTAGCAGCCCCTCTACGGAAATATACTGGTATAATACAAAGTATTATAGAGAAGATATGAGTCTGTATGTGTGTATACACATATGTATATTTTGTAAGGATTTACCTACGGAAATATATATATATATATATATATATATATATATATATATATATATATATATATATATATATATATATAATTTATTTTTGTATCTTAAACCTTTTGTTAAATATTTTTTTTAATATTTTCTTGGGTATAGGTTTTTCCATTAGAGAAACAAAGGACAATAATTTTCTTTCTGACGTTTCGCTCTACATAGTGAGCTTCTTCAAAAGAGCTAGGTATATTTATTTTACATCTACAAAAATTACAGAATTTTTTATATAATAAACATATATCACAGTAATTACTCTTTTATATTTTTAATTTAATTAAAATTAATAAAAACAAAACAGATTTTAAAATAGTCTTAAAGTTTAAAATTTAAAACAATACAAACAGGTTAAAATAGTGAAGATTATAAAATAGTACATCCCTTGAAAGTAGTTTTGTGTGTGTGTTTAAAAATAAATTCAATTATGATCTTTGGTATGCAATTGATATGGATAGATTTATTTTTATAAAAAGCAAAAAATAGAAAAAAAGATTATTATTTATTTTTTAATGACGTTCTTTCACCTGTATGAGTGTATATGAAATCGTTCCAAGCATCATTACATTATTTCTCATATTTATTATAGAGTCGCTTCAAGCATATTTTATTCAAAAATCAAATTATAGTATATCTGACTTAAATTTTTGATATCTTGCTTGTCATTTACAACATTTTTATCTTTTTTTATGTGTATCATTTCTTTGATGACTAATTTATGATAATTTCTGTCAGTATCTAAAATATGGGTGTTTTTAAAATTAAATTCATGCTTAGATGTTTGTTCATGCTTATGTAAAGATGTCGATGCGTTTTTAGTATACTTGTGTCCATTCACTCTATTTTCAATATATTGTGTCGTCATGCCAATGTATTTCTTAGGACAATTTAGGCATGGAATTGCATATATTACGTTAGATCTTTTTTTGGTGGGAACTTTGCTTTTTAATTTCGTATAAACTGACCCAAGTAAATTGTTCCCCTTATGGCATACCGTTATGTTATGTTTATCCAAAATATATTTTATTTTTTCAGACAGTTGGTTCACTATTTTAACCTGTTTGTATTGTTTTCAATTTTAAACTTTAAGACTATTTTAAAATCTGTTTTGTTTTTATTAATTTTAATTAAATTAAAAATATAAAAGTGTAATTACTGTGATATATGTTTATTATATAAAAAATTCTGTAATTTTCGTAGATGTAAAATAAATATACCTAGCTCATTTGAAGAAGCTCACTATGTAGAGCGAAAAGTCAGAAAGAAAATTATTGTCCTTTGTTTCTCTAATGGAAAAACCTATACCCAAGAAAATATTAGAATATATATATATATATATATATATATATATATATATATATATATATATATATGTATATATATATATATATATATATATATATATGTGTGTGTGTGTGTGTAATATACGTAATATTAAGTCGCGACGGGGAATGCTGGTTACAGATATAAAATGTGTGCTCCCAACATTTCTCTGGAAAATGCGATTGTTTTTTTTACGATAACTCCGTTATCAGGTTCATCCAAAAACCATTTTAAAGGTAATTTCAAGGACTATAAGATCGTTTACATTTTCACTTTTTAAAACTCATCATTTTTAAATGTTAAAGGGTTAAAAGGCTCAGGTCACATGATCCTCGCAATAAAATTTACACTTCTAACGTTGATATCTCGATTGTTTTTTATCCTACAGAAATAAAAAAAAATTGTTAAGAAAAAACCTAAATTTTTGTTCATATTAATCGCACGTCGAAACTAAGAATTGTAAAAAGTTAGTAGAGATAAGTTACCATTAGGACAATGAAGCATCGGAAGACGACGCAAAAGAGAGAAGGACAATCTGTGAAATGAATAAAGCCAGGCAAGAAAACTACGAAAAGACAGGCAAGTGTCTACATAAAAGAAGAAAGAAGAAGAAAAAGCATTTATTTTATATTGCAAATGATGTTAATAGAGTAGAACCCGTAACGTTTCAAAAATTCCATCAAAATATCTCACGCTTATTGAAAGTTAATCGTCGACTGGATAACGCGGACTTCCTTTAAAAATTGACATTATCAAAATTTGTTGCACGCAGTAAAATAATATACTCGAAATTATTGATAAAAACTTTCTAATAAAAGCACGAACAAAGCACTTCGTTAAAAAACACTTTTAAAAGATAAAAAAGAGCTCTTAAAATCAATGTTGTGCGGAAACACTTTGAAAATGAAAATCTGCTTTCGACACAAAACTTTTGATTAGTTGGCATTGTTGTATTTTTGAGGTCCAATTAAAAAGTTGGCGGAATTTTTTTCATTGTGTTTCCATTTCTCTTAATTGGAAATCGGTGTTTAAAAGTAAGAATTAAAATCAGAAAAAGAATTTTTATCTGAAAAGATGTTGGATGGATTCAGAAAATGGTTTTATTTTCTATTGAATCAATTTTGATTGTGTTTCTCTTTAGTTATAGAGAACTAAAGTTATTATTTTAAAAATATAACGTAATATCTACCAGTATGTTACACTGTAAAATGTTAACATTAAATATATGGAAATCAAGAAATATAGTTGGATCAAAAAACATATGTATATTTCATTCAAAAATTCCACAGTTTATTGAATTAATGAAATAGAGAAAACGATTAGAAACACGAAACGAAAATAGATGGAAGAAAAATGCAAATTTAACTCATTTATTCTACACAAAAAATAAGGAATCAGCGACAAACAAAATAGAGCTGAATATATTTAAGGTGCGTATAAATATGGCGAGTCGAGCTTCCAACGAACTGATCTTTGTCGGTTCGAACCCTTTTTCGCCGCCCGGCGGCAAAAGAGATTTATTGCATCTGGACGTTGTAAACCAATAAAGGGTAAAGAAAAAAATATTTAAGTTTTGATTATTTTCTTTATATTCCGAAATGAAATGTAGTTAATTTTTTCTTATTTTCCAAATATTTAATAATGAATCCCGAAATCAGCTTATGTAGGGTTCAACATAACTGTGGTGCCGGGACATTAGAAATAAATCTAATTTTTTAAGTGATTTTATTTACATATTATCTCCTATATTTATAAATAAAAAAGATACCTTTTTGTTGTACTTTTACAAGACCTATTAATAAATCTTGGAAATCAGACTTTACGTGAGTTTATGTTTTCCCGTTCACTGGCCATTATTACAATACCTCATGCTGTCAAATTGGCTAAAATTTTTTTAATATCATATTTTCCTTATATCATTATATTCCGAAATAAATAAGAGGTAGTTTTTCCTATTATCGAAATATTACTTAAGTAATCTCGAAATTAGCTTATACGTAGGGCGTCAGTAATCTGTTCACGGTTCAATATGGCGGTTTCAGGTTGCTAAAAAAGAACCTACTTTTTTCAGGAGTGTTATTTTCTAATTATCTTTAATATTTCAAAGTAAAAAACGAAATTTAACCGGTTTATTTACTAGTTTGTTTGGCGATGATTGTCGCGGCGAGTGTGGCTGCATCGATGCGAACTTCAATTAAGTTTTTCTTTATTAACATAGTTAATGCTGTTTCACCAGTCCTCGCTGATATATTTTTTTTAATGTATGTAAGAAATTAGCGTATTCCTTATAATTTACATTTTGGGTTATCCCGAGTTACGAATTAGTTGTGCCCATATAAGTTTAAGGGATTTTAATTAATGTGTTCGAAGCACAACATTTCCAAGTTCTTCAACCCATTCGTCTATCACATGTTTCTTAAATTGTCTTTCTTTCTAATTTGCAATTTTTACAAGTTCCTTCTTTAGTAAACCGTTCATAAAGGAAATATATTTTTTTAATAACCAATTTGTAATATCGCTTTTTCAACTATGTTATTGGCAACTTTTCCACCAGTCTGGAATGATACCTGGCGTTATCCAAATCTACAACTGACCTCTCCTGAATCAATTGTATCATTTGATAAAAATATCTTTGAAAGATATCCGGCGTCATTTATTCGCGTTAATCTTTGGTAGATTTCGATTCAAACTGCTGCAAAACTCCCATAAATTTCCTCCAATATGAGTTGTAATGAGTTGGTGGCCCTGAGCGGTTTTAAATCTGTCGATAACCTTTCTAAGAATGCTTCTCGAAAAATTGCTGTATTCTTATCTTCATACATTTCTTGTACTGTGTCCTGTACTGAGACAAATTACATCTACATGCCTTCCCTGTGGTATTTTCTAATTTCCCGCAAATACCGTTTTCTCTAAAAGTATTTCCTCTGTATCACCTCTATTTTCACTTTCCCTACGAGAAATTCATTTTGTTAGCACTTTTTACAGATTGGTTTTTCACATTCTACTCTTGTTTCATAACTTTCAAAACTTTATCGAGACTTGCTTTTTTATTTTCTAACTAAAAACTTTCTGATTCGTTAACGTGTCTTCTTAGTATGTTTTTGAAGCATTCTTATAATTTTTTCTTCTAGGGTACGGTTCAGGCTAGCACACAGTTCCACTTTTCCTTTCCTTACTTCACCTATAAGTTGTAGATTCGCTAAGTTTTGGAGTAAAAGTAGAAATTTTCAATAGCTAGCATTGAAAGTTGTAAAATAATAACATAGCAAGGCCTTACATTTATACACATCTGAAGTATATTTAAAAATGTCATTACTGTTAATTGCCCAATTGAGATGTATACTTCTAAATCTAATTATCTTTTAAGTATACAACTCTTTCCTCAAATACATACTTCAGACACATACAATATCTACCCCTTGCGTTATCCAGTCATTTCCAAAAGAAAAATATATTATCAGCGGCCCATTTCCATATGGCCGACGCACTCGAAATTTTCTTCTCGCTGGTCTCTGCGAATTTTCTGACGCAATTTCATTCCACACATTTACTTCTTTTCTTCTCTAAAATTTTTGTCCATAACTCACAAATTTTGGAATTATTTTCAGGTCCTCTGTTTTCTTCCGATCACTCCATATTCACTTATGAACAACTTTTAATCAATTAATGCCAAGTGATAAATAAATTTCATTTCATTAACAAAAAAATAAGAAAATCTCGTGGCTTCAGTCTCACTGCAAAGTAAATTTTTTCGAAAAAGCGTGTCATAAACCCGTCTCACTAGATTAAAAAAACCCTTTGAGTTCGCACCAAAAAACCGACAGAAAATGGATCGCTGCGAGTCTCGGTCGAGCTACTCGAAAACAATAGAACCATAAAAAAATTGACTTCTTGTGACCCAACTGCATTTATTACCTCATTTCAAATTTGCCGACGATGGCCCTCGATAACAATAGAAATCGGCAAAATTTCAAAAGAGTCTCGTTCGAAGCTCGAGGCATACTCGACTCGAGCTCGACTCGCCATATTTATACGCACCTAAGGTGCGTATAAATATGGCGAGTCGAGCTCGAGTCGAGCTTCCAAAGGTGCGTATAAATATGGCGAGTCGAGCTTCCAACGAACTGATCTTTGTCGGTTCGAACCCTTTTTCGCCGCCCGGCGGCAAAAGAGATTTATTGCATCTGGACGTTGTAAACCAATAAAGGGTAAAGAAAAAAATATTTAAGTTTTGATTATTTTCTTTATATTCCGAAATGAAATGTAGTTAATTTTTTCTTATTTTCCAAATATTTAATAATGAATCCCGAAATCAGCTTATGTAGGGTTCAACATAACTGTGGTGCCGGGACATTAGAAATAAATCTAATTTTTTAAGTGATTTTATTTACATATTATCTCCTATATTTATAAATAAAAAAGATACCTTTTTGTTGTACTTTTACAAGACCTATTAATAAATCTTGGAAATCAGACTTTACGTGAGTTTATGTTTTCCCGTTCACTGGCCATTATTACAATACCTCATGCTGTCAAATTGGCTGAAATTTTTTTATTATCATATTTTCCTTATATCATTATATTCCGAAATAAATAAGAGGTAGTTTTTCCTATTATCGAAATATTACTTAAGTAATCTCGAAATTAGCTTATACGTAGGTCGTCAGTAATCTGTTCACGGTTCAATATGGCGGTTTCAGGTTGCTAAAAAAGAACCTACTTTTTTCAGGAGTGTTATTTTCTAATTATCTTTAATATTTCAAAGTAAAAAACGAAATTTAACCGGTTTATTTACTAGTTTGTTTGGAGATGATTGTCGCGGCGAGTGTGCTGCATCGATGCGAACTTCAATTAAGTTTTTCTTTAATAACATAGTTAATGCCGTTTCACCAGTCCTCGCTGATAATTTTTTGTAATGTATGTAAGAAATTAACGTATTCCTTATAGTTTACATTTTGGGTTATCCCGAATTAGTTGTGCCCATATAAGTTTAATGGATTTTAATTAATGTGTTCGAAGCACAACATTTCCAAGTTCTTCAGCCCTTTCGTCTATCACATGTTTCTTAAATAGTCTTTCTTTCTAATTTGCAATTTTTACAAGTTCCTTCTTTAGTAAACCGTTCATAAAGGAAATATATTTTTTTAATAACCAATTTGTAATATCGCTTTTTCAACTATGTTATTGGCAACTTTTCCACCAGTCTAGAATGATAACTGGCATTATTCAAATCTACAACTGACCTCTCCTGAATCAATTGTATCATTTGATAAAAATATCTTTGAAAGATATCCGGCGTCATTTATTCACGTTAATCTTTGGTAGATTTCGATTCAAACTGCTGCAAAACTCCCATAAATTTCCTCCAATATGAGTTGTAATGAGTTGGTGGCCCTGAGCGGTTTTAAATCTGTTGATAACCTTTCTAAGAATGCTTCTCGAAAAATTGCTGTATTCTTATCTTCATACATTTCTTGTATTATGTGTCCTGTACTGAGACAAATTACATCCACATGCCTTCCCTGTGGTATTTTCTAATTTCCCGCAAATACCGTTTTCTCTAAAAGTATTTCCTCTGTATCACCTCTATTTTCTCTTTCCCTACGAGAAATTCATTTTGTTAGCACTTTTTACAGATTGGTTTTTCACATTCTACTCTTGTTTCATAACTTTCAAAACTTTATCGAGACTTGTTTTTTATTTTCTAACTAAAAACTTTCTAATTCGTTAACATGTCTTCTTAGTATGTTTTTGAAGCATTCTTATAATTTTTTCTTCTAGGGTACGGTTCAGGCTAGCACACAGTTCCACTTTTCCTTTCCTTACTTCACCTATAAGTTGTAGATTCGCTAAGTTTTGGAGTAAAAGTAGAAATTTTCAATAGCTACCATTGAAAGTTGTAAGATAATAACATAGCAAGGTCTTACATTTATACACATCTGAAGTATACTTAAAAATGTCATTACTGTTAATTGCCCAATTGAGATGTATACTTCTAAATCTAATTATCTTTTAAGTATACAACTCTTTCCTCAAATACATACTTCAGACACATACAATATCTACCCCTTGCGTTATCCAGTCATTTCCAAAAGAAAAATATATTATCAGCGGCCCATTTCCATATGGCCGACACACTCGAAATTTTCTTCTCGCTGGTCTCTGCGAATTTTCTGACGCAATTTCATTTCACACATTTACTTCTTTTCTTCTCTAAAATTTTTGTCCATAACTCACAAATTTTGGAATTATTTTCAGGTCCTCTATTTTCTTCCGATCACTCCATATTCACTTATGAACAACTTTTAATCAAATAATGCCAAGTGATAAATAAATTTCATTTCATTAACAAAAAAATAAGAAAATCTCGTGTCTTCAGTCTCACTGCAAAGTAATTTTTTTCGAAAAAACGTGTCATAAACCCGTCTCACTAGATTTAAAAAACCCTTTGAGTTCGCACCAAAAAACCGACAGAAAATGGATCGCTGCGAGTCTCGGTCGAGCTACTCGAAAACAATAGAACTATAAAAAAATTGACTTCTTGTGACCCAACTGCATTTATTACCTCATTTCAAATTTGCCGACGATGGCCCTCGATAACAATAGAAATCGGCAAAATTTCAAAAGAGTCTCGTTCGAAGCTCGAGGCATACTCGACTCGAGCTCGACTCGCCATATTTATACGCACCTCTACATAAGCTGATTTCGGGATTCATTATTAAATATTTGGAAAATAAGAAAAAATTAACTACATTTCATTTCGGAATATAAAGAAAATAATCAAAACTTAAATATTTTTTTCTTTACCCTTTATTGGTTTACAACGTCCAGATGCAATAAATCTCTTTTGCCGCCGGGCGGCGAAAAAGGGTTCGAACCGACAAAGATCAGCTCGTTGGAAGCTCGACTCGAGCTCGACTCGCCATATTTATACGCACCTTAATAAACTAGCGACCCGCCCCAGCTTCGCACGGGTGCAATGCTGATACTAAATACACTACAGAAAAACTGTGACTATTTATTTTATTTTTACAACAATTATTACATCGGCCTCCGACGCGCTATTTATAGGCACGCTGCCGCCGCCCCGGTCGGCCAGTACCGCCGCAAGCGCTACTTCCCGCAATTTTAAATCTGTAATATCTTCGAAAATATTCATTTAAATCTTGTGCTGTAAAGGACCATATAGATCTATATTAAATCAACAATGTATTTAAGCTATTTAATTGGATAAGGATTAATGCTGTATTGGTTAAAATCGCTTCAAAATTTGCCATTATTTGTCGTAAGAAGTAAATGACAAAAAAATGTTATTGTGGGATATCCATGAGAGATAGACATATACCATCGCGGAGTTTTCTGTAGACCTTTTCAATGTGTACAAATAATTAGTACATTATTTTGATAAATCTCGTAGGGTTCAGCCTGCGTTTGCAATGTAAGCGGAAAAAAATATGATAATTAAAGACATCACATTAGAAACCTCAAAAATAACAGTATTTCTCCACTATTTAATGGATGTTATTATACATATAAACCTTCCTCTTAAATCACTCTCTATTGAAAAAAACCGTATCAAAATCCGGTGCGTAGTTTTAAAGATTTAAGCATACAAAGGGACATAGGGACAGAGAAAGCGACTTTGTTTTATACTATGTAGTGATGATCGAGGTAAATACAGAAAAAATAATGTGTGAAAATATGAGTGAGATGATGAAATAAAAAAAAAACATAAGAATAATATTAACAAAAAACAGAACGAACTAATTTAAATAGTAGAAATTTGTTTGATGCGTCAACACGTATGCTTGCTCTGCGCTAAGCCACTCTTTTGGAATTGTAAAGTGGAGCAGGACGGACATCCAAAACCTGCAAAGAAAAATAAGGACAATCCTAACAAAAGCACAAAAACATCACCCTCGGAGTGTTATTGAACGTACAATGCTTCCAAGACACCAAGGAGGAAGAGGATTGGTGGATATTGGTAAGCAGCTTGACCAACAAATAATAAACTTGCGTTCATATTTCCAAAGGTTAGCGGACATCGAGCAATATGCGAGGCAGACGATTCAATGCCGCTACACCAAACAGACCAAGAGAAGTTACAAACCTGGCTACGGAAGCCACTTCATGGACGGCATCCAAATGAGGTCAATCAGGACAATGTCGACAACTCAGCGTCTAACTACTGGTTGATTTCAGGACGGATGTTTCCGGAAACAGAGGGCTACTTGTTAGCTATCCAAGACCAGGTTATTTCGACGAAGAATTATCGGAAGTTCATCATTAGAGATCCCTCAATAGAAAATGACCAATGCAGATATAGCTGTCGAACATCGGAGACAATTCAGCACATAACTGGAGGATGCCAAGCGTTTGCCGGAACCGAGTATAAGGAAAGACACGACTCAGCCGCTAAGATACTTCACCAAGAGTTAGCAGAAAAGTTAAACCTATTACCAGTACAATCCGGAGCCTATTCTTGAGAACAACTAGTTCAAGTTATATTGGGACCGAACGGTTCTGACGGATCAAACAGTAGCTCATAATAGACCAGATATTATAACTAATAGATAAAATTTCTAGGCGAACTACACTAATCGACACTGTTGTACTTAACAACGACAACCTAAGGCCAAAATACAATGAGAAGATCGCCAAATACAGAGATTTGGAGGTCCAAATCCGAAGACAATGGGCAATGAACAGCGTCCAAACGATTCCCATAATACTGTCAACAACTGAACTGATACCAAAGAACCTCCTGCAGAACATCAAGGGACTGGGCCTTAGCGAGCATCTGTATAAGCTGATGCAAAAACCAATTCTCCTAACAACCGCGCGAACCGTCCGAAAGTTCGTGGGAAATACAGCAGATAACGTCACCTAGGACCCGATAACATGGAAAGGCTTCCCACAGAGCTTCATACTTTTGGTGTCTTTGTATGCCTGGTATGAGTGAATAATCCCTGGAGGGAGTGCGAAGCCGTTTGGCTTGTAAATCATAATATTAACAAAAAACAGAACACTAACAATCTGAGCACCTCGTATTTTAACATAATAAATTTTAAACAACATCCTGTAGATTAAATTGGTATTACCTATTTGTTTTCTTTCAATATTTAACAGAGGAAAAAATATATAAATAATCTAAGATATAAAAAAATTATCTCTACATAAAAAAATTCGATTTTGGACGTTAGTACAAATTGATATTTTATTGGGTTCAGGCCCGTACTTTCCCAATTTATACATATAATTAAATTATCTAGCATATATATATATATATATATATATATATATATATATATATATATATATATATATATATATATATATATATATATATATATATATATATATATATATATCGTCAATAAAGTTATCCTTTATAAATTGTGTAATATATTTAAGAGAAAAAAAAACAATATTAAAATTAATATATTTTAGGAAGGATAACGCATCACTAAAGTAAAGTGTATATTTTGTATTTTATATGGAGATTGTATGTAATTCGAATACAACTAGAAGAGATTCCCTATTTTTTAAATGTTCAAATATTTTAGAGTTCTGAGGATGATCAAATAGAGATCGAAACGTCGGCAAATACAACAAAGTATACATAAGTTGTTTTATTGTCCTAGTCCAACTAAAAACCAGATTTATAATAAGTTAAGGTCACAAGCATTTGGAAGAAAAAATAAAGGTCATCTGGAAAACCTCTTATTACTCATATAGAAGTAACAGAATTAAAAGATGAGAAACGAAATAACTTTTATTCAGAGTTTCAAAAAATCTAGTTCGCGGAAGCAAAAAATGGCTTGCCTTTATATTCAACAAAAAGAAGTGAAAATTCCTTAATACTGACTTAGATTTATTTTTAATATTTTTCCTATAATTTAGACATTTAGCTTCGTAAAAATTCATATAGATTGGTATAGGCCTTAAATAGACTCTTACAAATAAAATATCAAAAGTCCCCATCGATCTGTTAAATTTTTTATTCAAGGTCAAACGTCTAAAATATCGGTTTTTCGCTTTCTCTCGTAAACAGCAAGTGTTATCGTAAAAATAGATAAGATAAAAGTTATAGACCATGCAATTCTCTACAAAATTGTTCATGCATTTTTTTTCCTACAAATCACCATTCCTAAGATATCGTGATTTCAAACATCAAAAATACTAATCTGCACTCTTACGCGGTCTAGATACGTCATCGGACATTCAGTATATATAAGTAAAAATATGGAAGTATTGATTTGGATGTTCACATACTAAAATACGTACAAATTATATGATTCTGAATGAATATACTCTCAGTCCCTAATTCCGTTCGCCCGTGGAACAATGTCGTTTTGATCGATTTATGACAACTCCAATAAACCAACAACAATTCCTTGCAAATACTCAAAACAAGTCTCCCTTCGTTTCAATGTTAAATGAAAAATTTACAGCTGCGAACATTTTAGTGAAATGACGCTGATGTCCTCATAATTGACACAGCAATAGAAAGATTCAATAGAAAGATTATAAATATCGTTGCTGGTGAAAATGTTGATTTTTTAATGCTACTGACTGAACGAACTCCAATTGACAAGATTTTATACTTTTTAAAACCTGAGAAAATTTTTAAAATAGCAGTATTTAAATGACTAAAATGTGCTTGTCGGACTTGCATTGTCTTTATTTTTGTTTGATTTTACGACGTTTCGATTAGGTTGTATCTCTAATTGTTATCAAGTATAAACTGAATGTTTTGTCTTAAGACTACGAGTTTATATAGGTACTGTGTCCATTGAAGCACAAAGTTTCGCTTCACTGTACACACCTCAATGATTTGATGTTACGATGCCAGAGATTAGGAATCTCAACACTGAGTTTACTGAAAATTCCATTATTGGTTTTAATTTTGTTTCTATTTGTTGACCGTGTAGTTTTAATTAGTTTTTACTTTTTTGGGTTTCGGTCATATTATTACTTTATAAAAGAATTAACACATGTTTTTTCTGACGTTTCGGTTTATTTTATTGATTAAACCATCTTACAGTAATTCTCTGAAGATGGTTTAATCAATAAAATAAACCGAAACGTCAGAAAAAACATGTGTTAATTCTTTTATAAAGTAATAATATGACCGAAACCCAAAAAAGTAAAAACTAATTGGTTTTAATATAAGCTGGTTCTATACATTTTCTTTTTTTCATGTTGGGTTCCATATATATATATATTGCCGCAGCTTCAGACCGTTTGATATGGTGTTGTCTATCCCAAGAGTGTTCTGCAATACCTGATCTCGACGTTTCTCCTTTTTGTGTATGAGTTTTATGTTCCTTAATTCTAACTTCTAGTGGTTGTTTGGTTTCTCCAATATACATTTCACCACACTCACATGGAACTTGGTAAACACATTCTTTCTTGTTGGTAGTTTTTGGTTTTGTTTTTGTTAAATGATTTCTAAGTGTATTTCCTGATATAAAGGCTGTTTTTATATTATAACTTCTGGCAATTCGTTTTATTTTCTCCGAAGTTCCCTTAATGTATGGAATTGTGAAGAAGGAAAGTGTTTCTTGCTGTCCAGTGTTCGTTGTTCTAAAGTTATTTATAACATCGTTAGTTAGTTTTAAAGGATAACCATTCTTTTGTAAATCGGATTTCATATTTGCTACCTCTTTTTCCAATGAATTGGCATTATTGCATACAGATATAGCGCGATTACAGAGGTTGCGTATAATTCCCCGTTTTGTTACAACAGAATGATTAGAACTATGATTAAGATATTGTCCAGTATGGGTTGGCTTCCTGTATACTGAAGTTTTAATTGTTTCGTTTGAGAGGTTCACCATGACATCTAACAAGGGCAATTGATCATTCCATGGTAAACTTAATTGTAGATCGGATGGTGTTTAGATGTTTCAATAAATCATTAAGTTCTTGATCCTTGCCCTTCCATACGATGAAGGTATCATCGACATATTTCAACCATACTTTCGGTTTTACTCTTGCCGTTTCTATGGCATGGGTTTCGAACTATTCCAAATATATATATATATATATATATATATATATATATATATATATATATATATATATATATATATATATATATATTGTCGTATATGCACGTCCGTCGTTTCGGGAAAATTAATAGTGGAGATCGGATCTTCCGCGAGAACGCCACGAGGTACGTTTCGATCGAACGCGAACGACGTATACGGGCTGTGAATAACTTGCGTATCAGGATTTTTGTCATTTGTGGTATGCGTTTGTCCCTGCATTAAGTGGTCCCCACCTTGAAGTGAAGCTTGGATATCATTTATAAATTGTTCCATTGGAGAAATTGAAATGTTGGGATATAATTCAGCATTTTGATTTATTTGGGTCATGTCAGATTCATTATAAGTATGGAATCCTGTTAGGTCTGGCGCGACCCCACGAGGGGCCGCGGAGGTCCCACCAAAACCACCCGGACAGCCTGAAATGCCACCCGCCTCATCAGACCGGAAGGAACTATGAGAGAAGGGATTGGACATTTTTAAATAAACTTGTTTTCCTCTTAAATTAGAATGTTTTGTATAAAAAATACAAAAATCACGGAGGGCTGGGCTTTAATATATGGAAAAATTAAGTATATGGAATTTGGGTTGGATGAGAACTTGGCCAATAATTACTTTGTTTTTTATTAGACGTGAGCTCTTATAGGACTTTTTCGCAGTAAAAAAATTTTTTTTTTGACTGGGGCTCTTAAGTTTTGTGTCGAAATTAAATGTAGTATTGGGACTCTTAATAAATTTTCTAAAATTCAATTTTCGCAAAAATT
This sequence comes from Diaprepes abbreviatus, assembly GCA_034092305.1. Classification (NCBI taxonomy): domain Eukaryota; kingdom Metazoa; phylum Arthropoda; class Insecta; order Coleoptera; family Curculionidae; genus Diaprepes; species Diaprepes abbreviatus. Next base: position 70,595 of record JASJET010000360.1, on the reverse strand, counting down.
TTTGTTTTAGTGTTAAACGCAAACTAAGGCACGTTTAGTGTTCTTAGATCCGTTAACGATGTCACTATCAGGTTATCACTAATTTTCTCTTAATAGAAAATTGTTTAAGTCGCAATCGGGAATGTCTAAATCGGGTGTGTCGCTATCAGGTTTCCTTTACGCAATTTTAGTTCCGCAAATTATTATAGTCGTAAAAGTAGGCGCGTGAATACTCTATATATTAATTTAAAATAGTTTCCGCAAGAATAAAAAAATCGACGTGGAAATGTTTTTTTAGAAAAGCTTATTTTTTCCGACGGCGCTAGAATTTTACTAAAATTCGCGTTTAACGGTTTTTATTTAATTGGAGATTTTACTTTGAGGTTCCTCCCCTAGCACTGAACTGATATCAGCTACTAGAGTTCGCCTCTAACGAATTTCCGCCTAACAGACAAGGTTTCCTGGCCTTTCTAGTACCGCAATCTTCTTATCTTCTTTCTTGAATCGAATTCTTGATCGTCTTATCAAGACAACCAAGAACCTCTCTTCTTAAGCCGTCGTAAGCAGAGCGGCCTCCCTCGTTGCACTAGCGTAAACAGCTTAGTGACCCTCTTGATGCCGAAAGGGGCGGTCCAGGAAAACCTCTGGGAAATTTAAAACTCCCTACTCGCGTGTTGAACCGTTTAATTTTTTCTTCTGGAAGAGAAACTGACAATAATCTCTTGCGAGATTACCGACGAGTGGCCCACCTATTGAAGATTCCCCGTGCCTTTCTCTGACGTGGTGCAAGTGCCAGACTAATCAGCAACGGCAGAGAATCTCACGTTTCGCCTGAGTAAATGCTTCAAAGACTGTGCGCGTGTGTAAAAAAAAAATTTGAGATATCTGTGCTCTTCAAAAGACGACCAGATTCTGCTCACGAATCGCGGCATCGGGTGCTATTTATAACTTCTCGGCACTCCGCCGGGTCTTCCGAAAGGAACCGATCAGCGTTTAGCGCGGTCCGCCAAAGCTTTGTCTGCGCCGCCGTCTGTGTCGGTGTCTATGCGCCGTTACCGCCGACAACGTGCAGTTTTTTCTCGGAATTTCAACGGTGTTTAGATGTTTAATTTATTTTTATAATTTTTTAAGGTTCTTGTAGATAGAATTCTACAACAATATATATATCAAGAACTTAATGATTTATTGAAACATCTAAACACCATTCGATCTACAATTAAGAACCCATCAGAAGCCCGTCGTCTTGAGCACAGAACTTGACCTTTTCTTGAAAGTAAGCACTACGCAGGCAACACTCCAAAATGTCCATCACCACATGGTGGTAACGTGGTTCGATCTGATAAAGTAGTATCATTTGCAAGTCTAGTTTTGAATATGTCTAGTGATTTCCCAAATGGTACGTTAGTATACAGGCCTTCCACATCAAAGCTTATTAATCTGTCGTCTGGCTCTAGATTGATGCTACTAATAATTAGCTTTTACTTTTTTGGGTTTCGGTCATATTATTACTTTATAAAAAAATTAACACATGTTTTTTCTGACGTTTCGGTTTATTTTATCGATTAAACCATCTTCAGAGAATTACTAATGTTAACAGGTGGTTCACTTGAATAACTTACATTTAACTATTTTATTACTTTAATACAATATAATTAAAAACTTCTTTTTTAATATAAATATAAATATAGAGAACTATTATTTTTTGAATGCATTTTTTTTTCACATCTGGTTTGTTTTACGTTTGACAGAGTACTACGAGTTAGAAAAATGTTATTATTTAATTGATTGCTCAGAAGTATTTAAATAGATTGAGTCTTCCCCACAAGTCATCGTTACAAATGGGATCCGCTTTTTTCTTGCTATATATGGAGCTCCAAAAAAATGTATTGTATTGATATTTAAGTTTTATAAAAAACACACGGAATAATGAAAAAATACAACTATCCTATCATCTTCTAATTTCTGTCTCTGCTTGTCAACACTTATATCGTGTATTTTATCAAATTTAAGTCTGGTTAGGAAATCAACTGGATCCAGAAGGCAGGTTGGAAATCAATAGATAACATTTTGGAGCCAATTCAAATTTTACTCCGACCTGCGCCAGAAAAACTTTTTAACACTATTTTTTGTAATTATAAGGGTTGTAGGAAAAATTCTGGCTGTAAAGAAGTAGGATTATTTTCCTCACCAGTATGTGCCAATTATCGAAGCCAGTCTTGCTCCAATGTTGAATCAAATTCAATGGGAAGAGAAGTGATACATTTTTTTTCTTAGAACAATCTAGAGAAATCTAGCAAGAATATTAAGAAGAAAGCAATGAGAAATATATTACTATTGAAGTAGCATTTGAAGATTACCAATAGTAATATTTATCCAATCAAAAGGAAACTATATAATAAAACTTAATTACAATAGTTCGTGGAGTAATGCCTACTGGGGGAACCAAGTTAAAAAAATGCGCCAACAACAAACTACCTCATGAATGATAAGAAAATGGGTACAGATTATATAGAATACAACTTCTTCAACTTTTGGAAACGCGATATCTTAAAAATGGTGTTTCGTAGAAAAAAAGTATAGGAACAATTTTTGTAGAGAATTATATGATCTACGACTTTAGTGTATTTTTACGATAACATTTGTCGTTTGCAAGTAAAATGCCAAAAATCGATATTTTTACTTTTGACCTTGAATAAAAGCAGACGTCAGATTGGTGAGGACTTTTGATATTTTATTTGCAATAGTGTATTTAAGACTTATACCAATTTTCAGCTCTATGCGAACTTTTGCGAAGTTACCTCCTTTATAATCTACTAGCGACCCGCCCCGGCTTCGCACGGGTGCAATGCTGATACTAAATACACTACAGAAAAACTGTGACTATTTATTTTATTTTTACAACAATTATTACATCGGCCTCCGACGCGCTATTTATAGGCACGCTGCCGCCGCCCCGGTCGGCCAGTACCGCTGCAAGCGCTACTTCCCGCAATTTTAAATCTGTAATATCTTCGAAAATATTCATTTAAATCTTGTGCTGTAAAGGACCATATAGATCTATATTAAATCAACAATGTATTTAAGCTATTTAATTGGATAAGGATTAATGCTGTATTGGTTAAAATCGCTTCAAAATTTGCCATTATTTGTCGTAAAAAGAAAATGACAAAAAAATGTTATTGTGGGATATCCATGAGAGATAGACATATACCATCGCGGAGTTTTCTGTAGACCTTTTCAATGTGTACAAATAATTAGTACATTATTTTGATAAATCTCGTAGGGTTCAGCCTGCGTTTGCAACGTAAGCGGAAAAAAAATATGATAATTAACGACATCACATTAGAAACCTCAAAAATAACAGTATTTCTCCACTATTTAATGGATGTTATTATACATATAAACCTTCCTCTTGAATCACTCTATCTATTGAAAAAAACCGCATCAAAATCCGGTGCGTAGTTTTAAAGATTTAAGCATACAAAGGGACATAGGGACAGAGAAAGCGACTTTGTTTTATACTATGTAGTGATTTTGAGTGGACTACTAAAGCCTGCATACGCAAGATCTGATTTAGATGAGTATTCTACTCAAAACACATAAGAGAGAAAACCAAAAATACCTGCTCGCAGTTTGGATTTCATGATTAGGCCCAAGATAAATTTATTTTGAAATACAGGTCAGCATTGCAAGAACATCATTTGTGATATATTTTATATGGACATTTACAATACCTTTTAATTCTATTTGGACCACAAGATAAAAACCTAAATTGTAAGAAAAAGGAAAAATTTCCCCCGAACCTGTCTTTATTTTGTCCTTTTCTCTCAAGATACATAAATAACTATTTTCCCACATAAATCCATTTCAATGCTACTTATCATCTCTTTATTCCGAGACGTCACCTTAACCTTAAAAAAACGTATTTTCTTCTTTTTTTATTCAAACAAAGAAACTAAACCTTTTAAGCCGAAAAAAGGTTCTGTCGTATAAATTTTTAAACGAACGTATGTGTCAATCGAATTTGGGTCTTTAATATTTCACGTTCGATAATGAAACGAGACAGAGAAAGTAGCAAGTTGAATTATTAAAGGGGAAGAAAGAGGTTCAATGACAGGCGTAGCCATTTAGCACATAAAAAACGTTAATATAAGAAATTATTTGATGAAATAAGCTAATTTGTTCGAGCAACAAAAATAACTATGAATTTTAAAGGGGCCACATACGACCAAAAAGTTGTAGATGAGCATGGAGGAGTCCGGACCACACGGAACATGTAACAACCTTAAATAAATTCAACCTGGGTAGTGATCACAACATTGAAAAAGAAAGGGATAAACTTATTAAACGCCAACGTTTTTCGACATCGGAGGAATTAAAGCAAAATAAAGACACATACAGGCGCGGATCCAAGGGGGGGCAGTGAGGGCGATCGCGATCGCGACTAGAGAGAGCAATAAATTATTTTTTAACGTCGGTGGATGTACACCCTTAAAATTGATTGTTAGCGTTTTAATTGTTGATCTATGAATTTTTTACAGATACCTAAAGCTTTTTAAAGCTTCTCTTAAAATCCCTGAGTGCTGAGTGGCCTAAAAAACGCATAGTGAATTTTTAAAATAACAAGAAAATTTCTTTTTTTAACGTCGGTGGATATACACTCTTAAAATAAATTGTTAACGTTTTAATTGTTGATCTATGAATTTTTTACAGATACCTAAAACTCGTTTAAAGCCTCTCTTAAAATCTTTGAGTGCTGGGTAGCCTTAAAAATGCATAGTGAATTGTTAAATTAACAAGAAAACTTTTATTTATAACATCAGTGGATGTCCACCCTTAAATTAAATTGTTAGCGTTATAATTGTTCATCTATGAATTTTTTACAAATACCTAAAACTTTCTTAAAGATTCTCTCAAAATCCCTGAGTGCTGGGTGGCCTAAAAAACGCATAGTGAATTTTTAAAATAACAAGAAAATTTCTTTTTTTAACGTCAGTGGATGTACACCCTTAAAATAAATTGTTAACGTTTCAATTGTTGATCTGTGAAATTTTACATATACCTAAAACTATTTTAAAGCCTCTCTTAAAATCCCTGAGTGCTGGGTGGCCTCAAAAATGCATAGTGAATTTTTAAAATAACAAGAAAATTTTATTTATAACATCAGTGGATGTACACCCTTAAAATAAATTGTTAACGTTTCAATTGTTGATCTGTGAAATTTTACATATACCTAAAACTATTTTAAAGCCTCTCTTAAAATCCCTGAGTGCTGGGTGGCCTCAAAAATGCATAGTGAATTTTTAAAATAACAAGAAAACTTTTATTTATAACATCAGTGGATGTACACCCTTAAAATAAATTGTTAGCGTTATAATTGTTCATCTATGCATTTTTTACAAATACCTAAAACTTTCTTAAAGATTCTCTTAAAATCCCTGAGTGCTGGGTGACCTAAAAAACGCATAGTGAATTTTTAAAATAACAAGAAAATTTCTTTTTTTTAACGTCGGTGGATATACACTCTTAAATTGTTAACGTTTTAATTGTTGATCTATGAATTTTTTACAGATACCTAAACTCTTTTGAAGCTTCCCTTAAAATCTCTGAGTGCTGGGTGGCTTCAAAAATGCATAGTGAATTTTTAAATTAACAAGAAAATTTTTATTTATTACATCAGTGGATGTACACCCTTAAATTAAATTGTTAGCGTTACAATTGTGAATCAATGAATTTTTTGCAGATACCCTAAACTCTTTTGAAGCTTCTCTTAAAATCTCTGAGTGCTGGGTGGCCTCAAAAATGCATAGTGAATTTTTAAATTAACAAGAAAATTTTTATTTATTACATCAGTGGATGTACACCCTTAAATTAAATTGTTAGCTTTATAATTGTTGATCAATGAATTTTTTACAGATACCCCAAACTCTTTTGAAGCTTCTCTTAAAATCTCTGAGTGCTGGGTGGCCTCAAAAATGCATAGTGAATTTTTAAATTAACAAGAAAATTTTTATTTATTACATCAGTGGATGTACACCCTTAAATTAAATTGTTAGCGTTATAATTGTTGATCAATGAATTTTTTACAGATACCCTAAACTCTTTTGAAGCTTCTCTTAAAATCTCTGAGTGCTGGGTGGCCTCAAAAATGCATAGTGAATTTTTAAATTAAAAAGAAAATTTTTATTTTTTACATTAGTGGATGTACACCCTTAAATTAAATTGTTAGCGTTATAATTGTTGATCTATGAATTTTTTACAGATACCAAAATCTATTTTAAAGTTTCTCTTAAAATCTTTGAGTGCTGGGTGGCCTTAAAAATGCATAGTAAATTTTTAAATTACCAAGAAAATTTCTTTTTTTAACGTCAGTGGATGTACACCCTTAAATTAAATTGTTAGCGTTATAATTGTTGATCAATGAATTTTTTACAGATACCCTAAACTCTTTTAAAGCTTCCCTTAAAATCTCTGAGTGCTGGGTGGCCTCAAAAATGCATAGTGAACTTTTAAATTACCAAGAAAATTTCTTTTTTTAACGTCAGTGGATGTACACCCTTAAATTAAATTGTTAGCGTTATTATTGTTGATCAATGAATTTTCTGCAAATACCTAAAACCCTTTTAAAGATTCTCTTAAATTTCCTGAGTGCTGGGTGGCCTTAAAAATGCATAGTGAATTTTTAAAATAACAAGAAAATTTATTTTTTAACGTCAGTGAATATACACCTTTGAATTAAATTGTTAGCGTTATAATTGTTGGTCTATGAATTTTTTACAGATATCCTAAACTCTTTTGAAGCTTCCCTTAAAATCTCTGAGTGCTGGGTGGCCTCAAAAATGCATAGTGAACTTTTAAATTACCAAGAAAATTTCTTTTTTTAACGTCAGTGGATGTACACCCTTAAATTAAATTGTTAGCGTTATTATTGTTGATCAATGAATTTTTTGCAAATACCTAAAACCCTTTTAAAGATTCTCTTAAATTTCCTGAGTGCTGGGTGGCCTCAAAAATGCATAGTGAATTTTTACAATAACAAGAAAATTTATTTTTTAACGTCAGTGAAGGTACATCTTTAAATTAAATTGTTAGCGTTATAATTGGCGGTCTATGAATTTTTTACAGATACCCTAAACTCTTTTGAAGCTTCCCTTAAAATCTTTGAGTGCTGGGTGGCCTCAAAAATGCATAGTGAATTTTTAAATTAACAAGAAAATTTTTATTTTTTACATCAGTGGATGTACACCCTTAAATTAAATTGTTAGCGTTATTATTGTTGATCAATGAATTTTTTGCAAATACCTAAAACCCTTTTAAAGATTCTCTTAAATTTCCTGAGTGCTGGGTGGCCTTAAAAATGCATAGTAAATTTTTTAAATTACCAAGAAAATTTCTTTTTTTAACCTCAGCGGAAGTACACCCTTAAATTAAATTGTTAGCGTTATAATTGTTGATCAACGAATTTTTTACAGATATCCTAAACTCTTTTGAAGCTTCCCTTAAAATTTCTGAGTGCTGGGTGGCCTCAAAAATGCATAGTGAATTTTTTAAATTAACAAGAAAATTTTTATTTATTACATCAGTGGATGTACACCCTTAAATTAAATTTTTAGCGTTATAATTGTTGATCAATGAATTTTTTGCAGATACCCTAAACTCTTTTAAAGCTTCTCTTAAAATCCCTGAGTGCTGGGTGACCTAAAAAACGCATAGTGAATTTTTAAATTAACAAGAAAATTTATTTTTTTAACGTCGGTGGATATACACCCTTAAATTAAATTGTTAAAGTTTTAATTGTTGATCTATGAATTTTTTCAGTTACCTAAAACTCTTTTAAAGCTTCTTTTAAATTCCTTGAGTACTGGATGGCCTTAAAAATGCATAGAGAATTTTTAAATTACCAAGAAATTTCCTTTTTTTTACGTCAGTGGATGTACACCCTTAAATTAAATTGTTAGCGTTATTATTGTTGATCAATGAATTTTTTGCAAATACCTAAAACCCTTTTAAAGATTCTCTTAAATTTCCTGAGTGCTGGGTGGCCTCAAAAATGCATAGTGAATTTTTAAAATAACAAGAAAATTTATTTTTTAACGTCAGTGAATGTACACCTTTAAATTAAATTGTTAGCGTTATAATTGTTGGTCTATGAATTTTTTACAGATACCCTAAACCATTTTGAAGCTTCCCTTAAAATCTTTGAGTGCTGGGTGGCCTCAAAAATGCATAGTGAATTTTTAAATTAACAAGAAAATTTTTAATTTTTACATCAGTGGATGTATACCCTTAAATTAAATTGTTAGCGTTATAATTATTGATCTATGAATTTTTTACAGATACCAAAAACTATTTTAAAGCTTCTCTTAAAATCTCTGAGTGCTGGGTGGCTTTAAAAATGCATAGTAAATTTTTAAATTACCAAGAAAATTTCTTTTTTTAACGTCAGTGGATGTACACCCTTAAATTAAATTGTTAGCGTTATAATTGTTGATCAATGAATTTTTTACAGATATCCTAAACTCTTTTGAAGCTTCTCTTAAAATTTCTGAGTGCTGGGTGGCCTCGAAAATGCATTGTGAATTTTTAAATTAACAAGAAAATTTTTATTTTTTACATCAGTGGATGTACACCCTTAAATTAAATTGTTAGCGTTATAATTGTTGATCTATGAATTTTTTACAGATACCAAAAACTATTTTAAAGCTTCTCTTAAAATCTCTGAGTGCTGGGTGGCCTTAAAAATGCATAGTAAATTTTGAAATTACCAAGAAAAATTTTTTTTTTAACGTCAGTGGATGTACACCCTTAAATTAAACTGTTAACGTTATAATTGTTGATCAATGAATTTTTTATAGATACCCTAAACTCTTTTGAAGCTTCCCTTAAAATCTCTGAGTGCTGGGTGGCCTCAAAAATGCATAGTGAATTTTTAAATTAACAAGAAAATTTTTATTTTTTACATCAGTGGATGTACACCCTTAAATTAAATTGTTAGCGTTATAATTGTTGATCTATGAATTTTTCGCAGATACCTAAAACTCGTTTAAAGCCTCTCTTAAAATATTTGAGTGCTGGGTGGCCTTAAAAATGCATAGTGAATTGTTAAATTAACAAGAAAACTTTTATTTATAACATCAGTGGATGTCCACCCTTAAATTAAATTGTTAGCGTTATAATTGTTCATCTATGCATTTTTTACAAATACCTAAAACTTTCTTAAAGATTCTCTTAAAATCCCTGAGTGCTGGGTGACCTAAAAAACGCATAGTGAATTTTTAAAATAACAAGAAAATTTCTTTTTTTAACGTCAGTGAATGTACACACTTAAAATAAATTGTTAAAGTTTCAATTGTTGATCTGTGAAATTTAACAGATACCTAAAACTATTTTAAAGCCTCTCTTAAAATCCCTGAGTGCTGAGTGGCCTCAAAAATGCATAGTGAATTTTTAAAATAACAAGAAAACTTTTATTTATAACATCAGTGGATGTACACCCTTAAATTAAATTGTTAGCGTTATAATTGTTGATCTATGAATTTTTTACAGATACCTAAAACTCGTTTAAAGCTTCTCTTAAAATCTCTGGGTGCTGGGTGGCCTTAAAAATGCATAGTAAGTTTTTAAATTACCAAGAAAATTTATTTTTTTAACGTCAGTGGATGTACACCCTTAAATTAAATTGTTACCGTTATAATTGTTGATCAATGGATTTTTTACAGATACCCTAAACCCTTTTGAAGCTTCCCTTAAAATCTCTGAGTGCTGGGTGGCCTCAAAAATGCATAGTGAATTTTTAAATTAACAAGAAAAATTTTATTTATTACATCAGTGGATGTACACCCTAAAATTAAATTGTTAGCGTTATATTTGTTGATCACTGAATTTTTTGCAGATACCCTAAACTCTTTTGAAGCTTCCCTTAAAATCTCTGAGTGCTGGGTGGCCTCAAAAATGCATAGTGAATTTTTAAATTAACAAGAAAATTTTTATTTATTACATCAGTGGATGTACACCTTTAAATTAAATTGTTAGCGTTATAATTGTTGATCAATGAATTTTTTACAGATACACTAAACTCTTTTGAAGCTTCCCTTAAAATCTCTGAGTGCTGGGTGGCCTCAAAAATGCATAGTGAATTTTTAAATTAACAAGAAAAATTTTATTTATTACATCAGTGGATGTACACCCTTAAATTAAATTGTTAGCGTTATATTTGTTGATCACTGAATTTTTTGCAGATACCCTAAACTCTTTTGAAGCTTCCCTTAAAATCTCTGAGTGCTGGGTGGCCTCAAAAATGCATAGTGAATTTTTAAATTAACAAGAAAAATTTTATTTATTACATCAGTGGATGTACACCCTTAAATTAAATTGTTAGCGTTATATTTGTTGATCACTGAATTTTTTGCAGATACCCTAAACTCTTTTGAAGCTTCCCTTAAAATCTCTGAGTGCTGGGTGGCCTCAAAAATGCATAGTGAATTTTTAAATTAACAAGAAAATTTTTATTTATTACATCAGTGGATGTACACCTTTAAATTAAATTGTTAGCGTTATAATTGTTGATCAATGAATTTTTTACAGATACACTAAACTCTTTTGAAGCTTCTCTTAAAATCCCTGAGTGCTGGGTGGTCTCAAAAATGCATAGTGAATTTTTAAATTAACAAGAAAATTTTTATTTATTACATCAGTGGATGTACACCTTTAAATTAAATTGTTAGCGTTATAATTGTTGATCAATGAATTTTTTACAGATACACTAAACTCTTTTGAAGCTTCCCTTAAAATCTCTGAGTGCTGGGTGGCCTCAAAAATGCATAGTGAATTTTTAAATTAACAAGAAAATTTTTATTTTTTCATCAGTGGATGTACACCCTTAAATTAAATTGTTAGCGTTATATTTGTTGATCACTGAATTTTTTGCAGATACCCTAAACTCTTTTGAAGCTTCCCTTAAAATCTCTGAGTGCTGGGTGGCCTCAAAATGCATAGTGAATTTTTAAATTAACAAGAAAAATTTTATTTATTACATCAGTGGAAGTACACCCTTAAATTAAATTGTTAGCGTTATATTTGTTGATCACTGAATTTTTTGCAGATACCCTAAACTCTTTTGAAGCTTCCCTTAAAATCTCTGAGTGCTGGGTGGCCTCTAAAATGCATAGTGAATTTTTAAATTAACAAGAAAATTTTTATTTATTACATCAGTGGATGTACACCTTTAAATTAAATTGTTAGCGTTATAATTGTTGATCAATGAATTTTTTACAGATACACTAAACTCTTTTGAAGCTTCCCTTAAAATCTCTGAGTGCTGGGTGGCCTCAAAAATGCATAGTGAATTTTTAAATTAACAAGAAAATTTTTATTTATTACATCAGTGGATGTACACCCTTAAATTAAATTGTTAACGTTATATATGTTGATCACTGAATTTTTTGCAGATACCCTAAACTCTTTTGAAGCTTCCCTTAAAATCTCTGAGTGCTGGGTGGCCTTAAAAATGCATAGTAAATTTTTAAATTACCAAGAAAATTTCTTTTTTTAACGTCAGTGGATGTACACTCTTAAATTAAATTGTTAGCGTTATAATTGTTGATCAATGAATTTTTTACAGATACCCTAAACTCTTTTGAAGCTTCTCTTAAAATCTCTGAGTGCTGGGTGGCCTCAAAAATGCATAGTGAATTTTTAAATTAACAAGAAAATTTTTATTTATTACATCAGTGGATGTACACCCTTAAATTAAATTGTTAGCGTTATAATTGTTGATCAATGAATTTTTTGCAGACACACTAAACTCTTTTGAAGCTTCCCTTAAAATCTCTGAGTGCTGGGTGGCCTCAAAAATGCATAGTGAATTTTTAAATTAACAAGAAAATTTTTATTTTTTCATCAGTGGATGTACACCCTTAAATTAAATTGTTAGCGTTATAATTGTTCATCTGTAATTTTTGTACAAATACCTAAAAATTTTAAAGCTTCTCTTAAAATCTCTGAGTGCTGGGTGACCTAAAAAACGCATAGTGAATTTTTAAATTAACAAGAAAATTTATTTTTTTAACGTCAGTGGATGTACACCCTTAAATTAAATTTTTAGCGTTATAATTGTTGATCAATGAATTTTTTACAGATATCCTAAACTCTTTTGAAGCTTCCCTTAAAATCTCTGAGTGCTGGGTGGCCTCAAAAATGCATAGTGAATTTTTAAATTAACAAGAAAAATTTTATTTATTACATCAGTGGATGTACACCCTTAAATTAAATTGTTAGCGTTATATTTGTTGATCACTGAATTTTTTGCAGATACCCTAAACTCTTTTGAAGCTTCCCTTAAAATCTCTGAGTGCTGGGTGGCCTCAAAAATGCATAGTGAATTTTTAAATTAACAAGAAAAATTTTATTTATTACACCAGTGGATGTACACCCTTAAATTAAATTGTTAGCGTTATATTTGTTGATCACTGAATTTTTTGCAGATACCCTAAACTCTTTTGAAGCTTCCCTTAAAATCTCTGAGTGCTGGGTGGCCTCAAAAATGCATAGTGAATTTTTAAATTAACAAGAAAATTTTTATTTATTACATCAGTGGATGTACACCTTTAAATTAAATTGTTAGCGTTATAATTGTTGATCAATGAATTTTTTACAGATACACTAAACTCTTTTGAAGCTTCTCTTAAAATCCCTGAGTGCTGGGTGGTCTCAAAAATGCATAGTGAATTTTTAAATTAACAAGAAAATTTTTATTTATTACATCAGTGGATGTACACCTTTAAATTAAATTGTTAGCGTTATAATTGTTGATCAATGAATTTTTTACAGATACACTAAACTCTTTTGAAGCTTCCCTTAAAATCTCTGAGTGCTGGGTGGCCTCAAAAATGCATAGTGAATTTTTAAATTAACAAGAAAATTTTTATTTTTTCATCAGTGGATGTACACCCTTAAATTAAATTGTTAGCGTTATATTTGTTGATCACTGAATTTTTTGCAGATACCCTAAACTCTTTTGAAGCTTCCCTTAAAATCTCTGAGTGCTGGGTGGCCTCAAAAATGCATAGTGAATTTTTAAATTAACAAGAAAAATTTTATTTATTACATCAGTGGAAGTACACCCTTAAATTAAATTGTTAGCGTTATATTTGTTGATCACTGAATTTTTTGCAGATACCCTAAACTCTTTTGAAGCTTCCCTTAAAATCTCTGAGTGCTGGGTGGCCTCTAAAATGCATAGTGAATTTTTAAATTAACAAGAAAATTTTTATTTATTACATCAGTGGATGTACACCTTTAAATTAAATTGTTAGCGTTATAATTGTTGATCAATGAATTTTTTACAGATACACTAAACTCTTTTGAAGCTTCCCTTAAAATCTCTGAGTGCTGGGTGGCCTCAAAAATGCATAGTGAATTTTTAAATTAACAAGAAAATTTTTATTTATTACATCAGTGGATGTACACCCTTAAATTAAATTGTTAACGTTATATATGTTGATCACTGAATTTTTTGCAGATACCCTAAACTCTTTTGAAGCTTCCCTTAAAATCTCTGAGTGCTGGGTGGCCTTAAAAATGCATAGTAAATTTTTAAATTACCAAGAAAATTTCTTTTTTTAACGTCAGTGGATGTACACCCTTAAATTAAATTGTTAGCGTTATAATTGTTGATCAATGAATTTTTTACAGATACCCTAAACTCTTTTGAAACTTCTCTTAAAATCTCTGAGTGCTGGATGGCCTCAAAAATGCATAGTGAATTTTTAAATTAACAAGAAAATTTTTATTTATTACATCAGTGGATGTACACCCTTAAATTAAATTGTTAGCGTTATAATTGTTGATCAATGAATTTTTTGCAGACACACTAAACTCTTTTGAAGCTTCCCTTAAAATCTCTGAGTGCTGGGTGGCCTCAAAAATGCATAGTGAATTTTTAAATTAACAAGAAAATTTTTATTTTTTCATCAGTGGATGTACACCCTTAAATTAAATTGTTAGCGTTATAATTGTTCATCTGTGATTTTTGTACAAATACCTAAAAATTTTAAAGCTTCTCTTAAAATCTCTGAGTGCTGGGTGACCTAAAAAACGCATAGTGAATTTTTAAATTAACAAGAAAATTTATTTTTTTAACGTCAGTGGATGTACACCCTTAAATTAAATTTTTAGCGTTATAATTGTTGATCAATGAATTTTTTACAGATATCCTAAACTCTTTTGAAGCTTCCCTTAAAATCTCTGAGTGCTGGGTGGCCTCAAAAATGCATAGTGAATTTTTAAATTAACAAGAAAATTTTTATTTATTACATCAGTGGATGTACACCCTTAAATTAAATTGTTAGCGTTATAACTGTTGATCAATGAATTTTTTACAGATATCCTAAACTCTTTTGAAGCTTCCCTTAAAATCTCTGAGTGCTGGGTGGCCTCAAAAATGCATAGTGAATTTTTAAATTAACAGGAAAATTTTTATTTATTATATCAGTGGATGTACACCCTTAAATTAAATTGTTAGCGTTATAATTGTTGACCAATGAATTTTTTACAGATACCCTAAACTCTTTTGAAGCTTCCCTTAAAATCTCTGAGTGCTGGGTGGTCTCAAAAATGCATAGTGAATTTTTAAATTAACAAGAAAATTTTTATTTATAACATCAGTGGATGTACACTCTTAAATTAAATTGTTAGCGTTATAATTGTTGATCTATGAATTTTTTGCAGATACCTAAAACTCGTTTAAAGCCTCTCTTAAAATATTTGAGTGCTGGGTGGCCTTAAAAATGCATAGTGAATTGTTAAATTAACAAGAAAAATTTTATTTATAACATCAGTGGATGTCCACCCTTAAATTAAATTGTTAGCGTTATAATTGTTCATCTATGCATTTTTTACAAATACCTAAAACTTTCTTAAAGATTCTCTTAAAATCCCTGAGTGCTGGGTGACCTAAGAAACGCATAGTGAATTTTTAAAAAAACAAGAAAATTTCTTTTTTTTTTACGTCAGTGGATGTACACCCTTAAAATAAATTGTTAAAGTTTCAATTGTTGATCTGTGAAATTTTACAGATACCTAAAACTATAGTAAATCCTTTCTTAAAATCCCTGAGTGCTGGGTGGCCTCAAAAATGCATAGTGAATTTTTAAAATAACAAGAAAAATTTATTTATAACATCAGTGGATGTACACCCTTAAATTAAATTGTTAGCGTTATAATTGTTGATCTATGAATTTTTTACAGATACCTAAAACTCGTTTAAAGCTTCTCTTAAAATCTCTGGGTGCTGGGTGGCCTTAAAAATGCATAGTAAATTTTTAAATTACCAAGAAAATTTATTTTTTTAACGTCAGTGGATGTACACCCTTAAATTAAATTGTTACCGTTATAATTGTTAATCAATGGATTTTTTACAGATACCCTAAACCCTTTTGAAGCTTCCCTTAAAATCTCTGAGTGCTGGGTGGCCTCAAAAATGCATAGGGAATTTTTAAATTAACAAGAAAATTTTTATTTTTTACATCAGTGAATGTACACCCTTAAATTAAATTGTTAGCGTTATAATTGTTGATCTATGAATTTTTTACAGATACCGAAAACTATTTTAAAGCTTCTCTTAAAATCTCTGAGTGCTGGGTGGCCTTAAAAATGCATTGTAAATTTTTAAATTACCAAGAAAATTCCTTTTTTTAACGTCAGTGGATGTACACCCTTAAATTAAATTGTTAGCGTTATAATTGTTGATTAATGAATTTTTTACAGATACCCTAAACTCTTTTGAAGCTTCCCTTAGAATCTCTGAGTGGTGGGTGGCCTCAAATATGCATAGTGAATTTTTAAATTAACAAGAAAATTTTTATTTATTACATCAGTGGATGTACACCCTTAAATTAAATTGTTGGCATTATAATTGTTGATCATTGAATTTCTTACAGATTCCCTAAACTCTTTTGAAGCTTCCCTTAAAATCTCTGAGTGCTGGGTGGCCTCAAAAATGCATAGTGAATTTTTAAATTAACAAGAAAATTTTTATTTATTACATCAGTGGATGTACACCCTTAAATTAAATTGTTAGCGTTATAATTGTTGATCAATGAATTTTTAGCAGATACCCTAAACTCTTTTGAAGCTTCCTTTAAAATCTCTGAGTGCTGGGTGGCCTCAAAAATGCATAGTGAATTTTTAAATTGACAAGAAAATTTTTATTTATTACATCAGTGGATGTACACCCTTAAATTAAATTGTTAGCGTTATAATTGTTCATCAATGAATTTTTAGCAGATACCCTAAACTCTTTTGAAGCTTCCTTTAAAATCTCTGAGTGCTGGGTGGCCTCAAAAATGCATAGTGAATTTTTAAATTGACAAGAAAATTTTTATTTATTACATCAGTGGATGTACACCCTTAAATTAAATTGTTAGCGTTATAATTGTTGATCAGTGAATTTTTTGCAGATATCCTAAACTCTTTTGAAGCTTCCCTTAAAATCTCTGAGTACTGGATGGCCTCAAAAATGCATAGTGAATTTTTAAATTGACAAGAAAATTTTTATTTATTACATCAGTGGATGTACACCCTTAAATTAAATTGTTAGCGTTATAATTGTTGATCAGTGAATTTTTTGCAGATACCCTAAACTCTTTTGAAGCTTCCCTTAAAATCTCTGAGTGCTGGGTGGCCTCAAAAATGCATAGTGAATTTTTAAATTGACAAGAAAATTTTTATTTATTACATCAGTGGATGTACACCCTTAAATTAAATTGTTAGCGTTATAATTGTTGACCAATGAATTTTTTGCAAATACCTAAAACCCTTTTAAAGATTCTCTTAAATTTTCTGAGTGCTGGGTGGCCTTAAAAATGCATAGTGAATTTTTAAAATAACAAGAAAATTTATTTTTTAACGTCAGTGAATGTACACCTTTAAATTAAATTGTTAGCGTTATAATTGTTGGTCTATGAATTTTTTACAGATACCCAAAATTCTTTTGAAGCTTCCCTTAAAATCTTTGAGTGCTGGGTGGCCTCAAAAATGCATAGTGAATTTTTAAATTAACAAGAAAATTTTTATTAATTACATCAGTGGATGTACACCCTTAAATTAAATTGTTAGCGTTATAATTGTTGATCAATGAATTTTTTGCAGATACCCTAAACTCTTTTGAAGCTTCTCTTAAAATGTCTGAGTGCTGGGTGGCCTCAAAAATGCATACTGAATTTTTAAATTAACAAGAAAATTTTTATTTATTACATCAGTGGATGTACACCCTTAAATTAAATTGTTAGCTTTATAATTGTTGATCAATGAATTTTTTACAGATACCCTAAACTCTTTTGAAGCTTCTCTTAAAATCTCTAAGTGCTGGGTGGCCTCAAAAATGCATAGTGAATTTTTAAATTAACAAGAAAATTTTTATTTATTACATCAGTGGATGTACACCCTTAAATTAAATTGTTAGCGTTATAATTGTTGATCAATGAATTTTTTACAGATACCCTAAACTCTTTTGAAGCTTCTCTTAAAATGTCTGAGTGCTGGGTGGCCTCAAAAATGCATAGTGAATTTTTAAATTAAAAAGAAAATTTTTATTTTTTACATTAGTGGATGTACACCCTTAAATTAAATTGTTAGCGTTATAATTGTTGATCTATGAATTTTTTACAGATACCAAAATCTATTTTAAAGTTTCTCTTAAAATCTCTGAGTGCTGGGTGGCCTTAAAAATGCATAGTAAATTTTTAAATTACCAAGAAAATTTCTTTTTTTAACGTCAGTGGATGTACACCCTTAAATTAAATTGTTAGCGTTATAATTGTTGATCAATGAATTTTTTACAGATACCCTAAACTCTTTTGAAGCTTCCCTTAAAATCTCTGAGTGCTGGGTGGCCTCAAAAATGCATAGTGAACTTTTAAATTACCAAGAAAATTTCTTTTTTAACGTCAGTGGATGTACACCCTTAAATTAAATTGTTAGCGTTATTATTGTTGATCAATGAATTTTTTGCAAATACCTAAAAATCTTTTTAAAGATTCTCTTAAATTTCCTGAGTGCTGGGTGGCCTTAAAAATGCATAGTGAATTTTTAAAATAACAAGAAAATTTATTTTTTAACGTCAGTGAATGTACACCTTTGAATTAAATTGTTAGCGTTATAATTGTTGGTCTATGAATTTTTTACAGATATCCTAAACTCTTTCGAAGCTTCCCTTAAAATCTCTGAGTGCTGGGTGGCTTCAAAAATGCATAGTGAATTTTTAAATTAACAAGAAAATTTTTATTTATTACATCAGTGGATGTACATCCTTAAATTAAATTGTTAGCGTTACAATTGTTGATCAATGAATTTTTTACAGATACCTTAAACTCTTTTGAAGCTTTCCTTAAAATCTCTGAGTGCTGGGTGGCCTCAAAAATGCATAGTGAACTTTTAAATTACCAAGAAAATTTCTTTTTTTAACGTCAGTGGATGTACACCCTTAAATTAAATTGTTAGCGTTATTATTGTTGATCAATGAATTTTTTGCAAATACCTAAAACCCTTTTAAAGATTCTCTTAAATTTTCTGAGTGCTGGGTGGCCTTAAAAATGCATAGTGAATTTTTAAAATAACAAGAAAATTTATTTTTTAACGTCAGTGAATGTACACCTTTGAATTAAATTGTTAGCGTTATAATTGTTGGTCTATGAATTTTTTACAGATATCCTAAACTCTTTTGAAGATTCCCTTAAAATCTCTGAGTGCTGGGTGGCCTCAAAAATGCATAGTGAACTTTTAAATTACCAAGAAAATTTCTTTTTTTAACGTCAGTGGATGTACACCCTTGAATTAAATTGTTAGCGTTATTATTGTTGATCAATGAATTTTTTTAAAATACCTAAAACCCTTTTAAAGATTCTCTTAAATTTCCTGAGTGCTGGGTGGCCTTAAAAATGCATAGTGAATTTTTACAATAACAAGAAAATTTATTTTTTAACGTCAGTGAATGTACATCTTTAAATTAAATTGTTAGCGTTATAATTGTTGGTCTATGAATTTTTTACAGATACCCTAAACTCTTTTGAAGCTTCCCTTAAAATCTTAGAGTGCTGGGTGGTCTCAAAAATGCATAGTGTATTTTTAAATTAACAAGAAAATTTTTATTTTTTACATCAGTGGATGTACACCCTTAAATTAAATTGTTAGCGTTATTATTGTTGATCAATGAATTTTTTGCAAATTCCTAAAACCTTTTTAAAGATTCTCTTAAATTTCCTGAGTGCTGGGTGGCCTTAAAAATGCATAGTAAATTTTTTAAATTACCAAGAAAATTTCTTTTTTTAACCTCAGTGGAAGTACACCCTTAAATTAAATTGTTAGCGTTATAATTGTTGATCAATGAATTTTTTACAGATATCCTAAACTCTTTTGAAGCTTCCCTTAAAATCTCTGAGTGCTGGGTGGCCTCAAAAATGCATAGTGAATTTTTTAAATTAACAAGAAAATTTTTATTTATTACATCAGTGGATGTACACCCTTAAATTATATTTTTAGCGTTATAATTGTTGATCAATGAATTTTTTGCAGATACCCTAAACCCTTTTAAAGCTTCTCTTAAAATCCCTGAGTGCTGGGTGACCTAAAAAACGCATAGTGAATTTTTAAATTAACAAGAAAATTTATTTTTTTAACGTCGGTGGATATACACCCTTAAATTAAATTGTTAAAGTTTTAATTGTTGATCTGTGAATTTTTTTCAGTTACCTAAAACTCTTTTAAAGCTTTTTTTAAATTCCTTGAGTACTGGATGGCCTTAAAAATGCATAGTGAATTTTTAAATTACCAAGAAAATTCCTTTTTTTTACGTCAGTGGATGTACACCCTTAAATTAAATTGTTAGCGTTATTATTATTGATCAATGAATTTTTTGCAAATACCTAAAACCCTTTTAAAGATTCTCTTAAATTTCCTGAGTGCTGGGTGGCCTTAAAAATGCATAGTGAATTTTTAAAATAACAAGAAAATTTATTTTTTAACGTCAGTGAATGAACACCTTTAAATTAAATTGTTAGCGTTATAATTGTTGGTCTATGAATTTTTTACAGATACTCTAAACCCTTTTGAAGCTTCCCTTAAAATCTTTGAGTGCTGGGTGGCCTCAAAAATGCATAGTGAATTTTTAAATTAACAAGAAAATTTTTAATTTTTACATCAGTGGATGTATACCCTTAAATTAAATTGTTAGCGGTATAATTGTTGATCAATGAATTTTTTACAGATATCCTAAACTCTTTTGAAGCTTCTCTTAAAATTTCTGAGTGCTGGGTGGCCTCGAAAATGCATAGTGAATTTTTAAATTAACAAGAAAATTTTAATTTTTTACATCAGTGGATGTACACCCTTAAATTAAATTGTTAGCGTTATAATTGTTGATCAATGAATTTTTTACAGATATCCTAAACTCTTTTGAAGCTTCTCTTAAAATTTCTGAGTACTGGGTGGCCTCAAAAATGCATAGTGAATTTTTAAATTAACAAGAAAATTTTTATTTATTTCATCAGTGGATGTACACCCTTAAATTAAATTGTTAGCGTTATAATTGTTGATCAATGAATTTTTTACAGATACCCTAAACTCTTCTGAAGCTTCCCTTAAAATCTCTGAGTGCTGGGTGGCCTCAAAAATGCATAGTGAACTTTTAAATTACCAAGAAAATTTCTTTTTTTAACGTCAGTGGATGTACACCCTTAAATTAAATTGTTAGCGTTATTATTGTTGATCAATGAATTTTTTGCAAATACCTAAAACCCTTTTAAAGATTCTCTTAAATTTCCTGAGTGCTGGGTGGCCTTAAAAATGCATAGTGAATTTTTAAAATAACAAGAAAATTTATTTTTTAACGTCAGTGAATGTACATCTTTAAATTAAATTGTTAGCGTTATAATTGTTGGTCTATGAATTTTTTACAGATATCCTAAACTCTTTTGAAGCTTCCCTTAAAATCTCTGAGTGCTGGGTGGCCTCAAAAATGCATAGTGAACTTTTAAATTACCAAGAAAATTTCTTTTTTTAACGTCAGTGGATGTACACCCTTGAATTAAATTGTTAGCGTTATTATTGTTGATCAATGAATTTTTTTAAAATACCTAAAACCCTTTTAAAGATTCTCTTAAATTTCCTGAGTGCTGGGTGGCCTTAAAAATGCATAGTGAATTTTTACAATAACAAGAAAATTTATTTTTTAACGTCAGTGAATGTACATCTTTAAATTAAATTGTTAGCGTTATAATTGTTGGTCTATGAATTTTTTACAGATACCCTAAACTCTTTTGAAGCTTCCCTTAAAATCTTAGAGTGCTGGGTGGCCTCAAAAATGCATAGTGAATTTTTAAATTAACAAGAAAATTTTTATTTTTTACATCAGTGGATGTACACCCTTAAATTAAATTGTTAGCGTTATTATTGTTGATCAATGAATTTTTTGCAAATACCTAAAACCCTTTTAAAGATTCTCTTAAATTTCCTGAGTGCTGGGTGGCCTTAAAAATGCATAGTAAATTTTTTAAATTACCAAGAAAATTTCTTTTTTTAACCTCAGTGGAAGTACACCCTTAAATTATAATTGTTGATCAATGAATTTTTTACAGATATCCCAAACTCTTTTGAAGCTTTCCTTAAAATCTCTGAGTGCTGGGTGGCCTCAAAAATGCATAGTGAATTTTTTAAATTAACAAGAAAATTTTTATTTATTACATCAGTGGATGTACACCCTTAAATTAAATTTTTAGCGTTATAATTGTTGATCAGTGAATTTTTTGCAGATACCCTAAACTCTTTTAAAGCTTCTCTTAAAATCCCTGAGTGCTGGGTGACCTAAAAAACGCATAGTGAATTTTTAAATTAACAAGAAAATTTATTTTTTTAACGTCAGTGGATATACACCCTTAAATTAAATTGTTAAAGTTTTAATTGTTGATCTGTGAATTTTTTTCAGTTACCTAAAACTCTTTTAAAGCTTCTTTTAAATTCCTTGAGTACTGGATGGCCTTAAATATGCATAGTGAATTTTTAAATTACCAAGAAAATTCCTTTTTTTTACGTCAGTGGATGTACACCCTTAAATTAAATTGTTAGCGTTATTATTGTTGATCAATGAATTTTTTGCAAATACCTAAAATCCTTTTAAAGATTCTCTTAAATTTCCTGAGTGCTGGGTGGCCTTAAAAATGCATAGTGAATTTTTAAAATAACAAGAAAATTTATTTTTTAACGTCAGTGAATGTACACCTTTAAATTAAATTGTTAGCGTTATAATTGTTGATCAATGAATTTTTTACAGATATCCTAAACCCTTTTGAAGCTTCTCTTAAAATTTCTGAGTGCTGGGTGGCCTCGAAAATGCATAGTGAATTTTTAAATTAATAAGAAAATTTTAATTTTTTACATCAGTGGATGTACACCCTTAAATTAAATTGTTAGCGTTATAATTGTTGATCAATGAATTTTTTACAGATATCCTAAACTCTTTTGAAGCTTCTCTTAAAATTTCTGAGTGCTGGGTGGCCTCAAAAATGCATAGTGAATTTTTAAATTAACAAGAAAATTTTTATTTTTTACATCAGTGGATGTACACCCTTAAATTAAATTGTTAGTGTTATAATTGTTGATCAATGAATTTTTTACAGATATCCTAAACTCTTTTGAAGCTTCTCTTAAAATTTCTGAGTGCTGGGTGGCCTCAAAAATGCATAGTGAATTTTTAAATTACCAAGAAAATTTTTATTTTTTACATCAGTGGATGTACACCCTTAAATTAAATTGTTAGCGTTATAATTGTTGATCTGTGAATTTTTTACAGATACCAAAAACTATTTTAAAGCTTCTCTTAAAATCCCTGAGTGCTGGGTGACTTAAAAAATTCATAGTGAATTTTTAAATTAACAAGAAAATTTCTTTTTTTAACGTCATGGGATGTACACCCTTAAATTAAATTTTTAGCGTTACAATTGTTGATCAATGAATTTTTTACGGATATCCTAAACACTTTTGAAGCTTCCCTTAAAATCTCTGAGTGCTGGGTGGCCTCAAAAATGCATAGTGAATTTTTAAATTAACAAGAAAATTTATTTTTTTAACGTCGGTGGATATACACCCTTAAATTAAATTGTTAAAGTTTTAATTGTTGATCTATGAATTTTTTACAGTTACCTAAAACTCTTTTAAAGCTTCTTTTAAAGTCCTTGAGGACTGGATGGCCTTAAAAAGGCATAGTGAATTTTTAAATTACCAAGAAAATTCCTTTTTTTAACGTCAGTGGATGTACACCCTTAAATTAAATTGTTAGCGTTACTATTGTTGATCAATGAATTTTTTGCAAATACCTAAAACCCTTTTAAAGATTCTTTTAAATTTCCTGAGTGCTGGGTGGCCTTAAAAATGCATAGTGAATTTTTAAAATAACAGGAAAATTTATTTTTTAACGTCAGTGAATGTACACCTTTAAATTAAATTGTTAGCGTTATAATTGTTGGTCTATGAATTTTTTACAGATACCCTAAACTCTTTTGAAGCTTCCCTTAAAATCTTTGAGTGCTGGGTGGCCTCAAAAATGCATAGTGAATTTTTAAATTAACAAGAAAATTTTTATTTTTTACATCAGTGGATGTACACCCATAAATTAAATTGTTAGCGTTATAATTGTTGATCTATGAATTTTTTACAAATTCCAAAAACTATTTTAAAGCTTCTCTTAAAATCTCTGAGTGCTGGGTGGCTTTAAAAATGCATAGTAAATTTTTAAATTACCAAGAAAATTTCTTTTTTTAACGTCAGTGGATGTACACCCTTAAATTAAATTGTTGGCGTTATAATTGTTGATCAGTGAGTTTTTTACAGATACCCTAAACTCTTTTGAAGCTTTTCTTAAAATCTCTGAGTGCTGGGTGGCCTCAAAAATGCATAGTGAATTTTTAAATTGACAAGAAAATTTTTATTTTTTACATCAGTGGATGTACACCCTTAAATTAAAGTGTTAGCGTTATAATTGTTGATCAATGAATTTTCTACAGATACCCTAAACTCTTTTGAAGCTTCCCTTAAAATCTCTGAATGCTGGGTGGCCTCAAAAATGCATAGTGAATTTTTAAATTAACAAGAAAATTTTTATTTTTTACATCAGTGGATGTACACCCATAAATTAAATTGTTAGCGTTATAATTGTTGATCTATGAATTTTTTACAAATTCCAAAAACTATTTTAAAGCTTCTCTTAAAATCTCTGAGTGCTGGGTGGCTTTAAAAATGCATAGTAAATTTTTAAATTACCAAGAAAATTTCTTTTTTTAACGTCAGTGGATGTACACCCTTAAATTAAATTGTTGGCGTTATAATTGTTGATCAGTGAGTTTTTTACAGATACCCTAAACTCTTTTGAAGCTTTTCTTAAAATCTCTGAGTGCTGGGTGGCCTCAAAAATGCATAGTGAATTTTTAAATTAACAAGAAAATTTTTATTTTTTACATCAGTGGATGTACACCCATAAATTAAATTGTTAGCGTTATAATTGTTGATCTATGAATTTTTTACAAATTCCAAAAACTATTTTAAAGCTTCTCTTAAAATCTCTGAGTGCTGGGTGGCTTTAAAAATGCATAGTAAATTTTTAAATTACCAAGAAAATTTCTTTTTTTAACGTCAGTGGATGTACACCCTTAAATTAAATTGTTGGCGTTATAATTGTTGATCAGTGAGTTTTTTACAGATACCCTAAACTCTTTTGAAGCTTTTCTTAAAATCTCTGAGTGCTGGGTGGCCTCAAAAATGCATAGTGAATTTTTAAATTGACAAGAAAATTTTTATTTTTTACATCAGTGGATGTACACCCTTAAATTAAAGTGTTAGCGTTATAATTGTTGATCAATGAATTTTCTACAGATACCCTAAACTCTTTTGAAGCTTCCCTTAAAATCTCTGAATGCTGGGTGGCCTCAAAAATGCATAGTGAATTTTTAAATTAACAAGAAAATTTTTATCTTTTACATCAGTGGATGTACACCCTTAAATTAAAGTGTTAGCGTTATAATTGTTGATCAATGAATTTTCTACAGATACCCTAAACTCTTTTGAAGCTTCCCTTAAAATCTCTGAATGCTGGGTGGCCTCAAAAATGCATAGTGAACTTTTAAATTACCAAGAAAATTTCTTTTTTTAACGTCAGTGGATGTACACCCTTAAATTAAATTGTTAGCGTTATTATTGTTGATGAATGAATTTTTTGCAAGTACCTAAAACCCTTTTAAAAATTCTCTTAAATTTCCTGAGTGCTGGGTGGTCTTAAAAATGCATAGTGAATTTTTAAAATAACAAGAAAATTTATTTTTTAACGTCAGTGAATGTACACCTTTAAATTAAATTGTTAGCGTTATAATTGTTGGTCTATGAATTTTTTACAGATACCCTAAACTCTTTCGAAGCTTCCCTTAAAATCTTTGAGTGCTGGGTGGCCTTAAAAATGCATAGTTATTTTTTGAATTACCAAGAAAATTTCTATTTTTAACGTCAGTGGAAGTACACCCTTAAATTAAATTGTTAGCGTTATAATTGTTGATCAATGAATTTTTTACAGATATCCTAAACTCTTTTGAAGCTTCCCTTAAAATCTCTGAGTGCTGGGTGGCCTCAAAAATGCATAGTGAATTTTTAAATTACCAAGAAAATTTCTTTTTTTAACGTCAGTGGAAGTACACCCTTAAATTGTTAGCGTTATAATTGTTGATCAATGAATTTTTTACAGATATCCTAAACTCTTTTGAAGCTTCCCTTAAAATCTCTGAGTGCTGGGTGGCCTCAAAAATGCATAGTGAATTTTTAAATTACCAAGAAAATTTTTATTTTTTACATCAGTGGATGTACACCCTTAAATTAAATTGTTAGCGTTATAGTTGTTGATCTATGAATTTTTTACAGATATCCTAAACTCTTTTGAAGCTTCCCTTAAAATCTCTGAGTGCTGGGTGGCCTTAAAAATGCATAGTAACTTTTTAAATTACCAAGAAAATTTTTATTTATTACATCAGTGGATGTACACCCTTAAATTAAATTGTTAGCGTTATAATTGTTGATCAATGAATTTTTTGCAGATACCCTAAACTCTTTTGAAGCTTCTCTTAAAATCTCTGAGTGCTGGGTGGCCTCAAAAATGCATAGTGAATTTTTAAATTAAAAAGAAAATTTTCATTTTTTACATTAGTGGATGTACACCATTAAATTAAATTGTTAGCGTTATAATTGTTGATCTATGAATTTTTTACAGATACCAAAATCTATTTTAAAGTTTCTCTTAAAATCTCTGAGTGCTGGGTGGCCTCAAAAATGCATAGTGAACTTTTAAATTACCAAGAAAATTTCTTTTTTTAACGTCAGTGGATGTACACCCTTAAATTAAATTGTTAGCGTTATTATTGTTGATCAATGAATTTTTCAAATACCTAAAACCCTTTTAAAGATTCTCTTAAATTTCCTGAGTGCTGGGTGGACTTAAAAATGCATAGTGAATTTTTAAAATAACAAGAAAATTTATTTTTTAACGTCAGTGAATGTACACCTTTAAATTAAATTGTTAGCGTTATAATTGTTGGTCCATGAATTTTCTACAGATACCCTAAACTCTTTTGAAGCTTCCCTTAAAATCTTTGAGTGCTGGGTGGCCTCAAAAATGCATAGTGAATTTTTAAATTAACAAGAAAATTTTTATTTATTACATCAGTGGATGTACACCCTTAAATTAAATTGTTAGCGTTATAATTGTTGATCAGTGAGTTTTTTACAGATACCCTAAACTCTTTTGAAGCTTTTCTTAAAATCTCTGAGTGCTGGGTGGCCTCAAAAATGCATAGTGAATTTTTAAATTGACAAGAAAATTTTTATTTTTTACATCAGTGGATGTACACCCTTAAATTAAAGTGTTAGCGTTATAATTGTTGATCAATGAATTTTCTACAGATACCCTAAACTCTTTTGAAGCTTCCCTTAAAATCTCTGAATGCTGGGTGGCCTCAAAAATGCATAGTGAATTTTTAAATTAACAAGAAAATTTTTATCTTTTACATCAGTGGATGTACACCCTTAAATTAAAGTGTTAGCGTTATAATTGTTGATCAATGAATTTTCTACAGATACCCTAAACTCTTTTGAAGCTTCCCTTAAAATCTCTGAGTGCTGGGTGGCCTCAAAAATGCATAGTGAATTTTTAAATTAACAAGAAAATTTTTATTTATTACATCAGTGGATGTACACCCTTAAATTAAATTGTTAGCGTTATAATTGTTGATCAGTGAGTTTTTTACAGATACCCTAAACTCTTTTGAAGCTTTTCTTAAAATCTCTGAGTGCTGGGTGGCCTTAAAAATGCATAGTAAATTTTTAAATTACCAAGAAATTTTCTTTTTTTAACGTCAGTGGAAGTACACCCTTAAATTAAATTGTTAGCGTTATAGTTGTTGATCTATGAATTTTTTACAGATATCCTAAACTTTTTTGATGCTTCCCTTAAAATCTCTGAGTGCTGGGTGGCCTCAAAAATGCATAGTGAATTTTTAAATTAACAAGAAAATTTTTATTTATTACATCAGTGGATGTACACCCTTAAATTAAATTGTTAGCGTTATAATTGTTGATCAATGAATTTTTTACAGATACCCTAAGCTCTTTTGAAGCTTTCCATAAAATCTCTGAGTGCTGGGTGGCCTCAAAAATGCATAGTGAATTTTTAAATTAACAAGAAAATTTTTATTTTTTACATCAGTGGATGTACACCCTTAAATTAAATTGTTAGCGTTATAATTGTTGATCTTTGAATTTTTTACAGATACCAAAAACTATTTCAAAACTTCTCTTAAAATCTCTGAGTGCTGGGTGGCCTTAAAAATGCATAGTAAATTTTTAAATTACCAAGAAAATTTCTTTTTTTAACGTCAGTGGAAGTACACCCTTAAATTAAATTGTTAGCGTTATAATTGTTGATCAATGAATTTTTTACAGATATCCTAAACTCTTTTGAAGCTTCCCTTAAAATCTCTGAGTGCTGGGTGGCCTCAAAAATGCATAGTGAATTTTTAAATTACCAAGAAAATTTTTATTTTTTACATCAGTGGATGTACACCCTTAAATTAAATTGTTAGCGTTATAGTTGTTGATCTATGAATTTTTTGCAGATATCCTAAACTCTTTTGAAGCTTCCCTTAAAATCTCTGAGTGCTGGGTGGCCTTAAAAATGCATAGTAACTTTTTAAATTACCAAGAAAATTTTTATTTATTACATCAGTGGATGTACACCCTTAAATTAAATTGTTAGCGTTATAATTGTTGATCAATAAATTTTTTGCAGATACCCTAAACTCTTTTGAAGCTTCTCTTAAAATCTCTGAGTGCTGGGTGGCCTCAAAAATGCATAGTGAATTTTTAAATTAAAAAGAAAATTTTCATTTTTTACATTAGTGGATGTACACCCTTAAATTAAATTGTTAGCGTTATAATTGTTGATCTATGAATTTTTTACAGATACCAAAATCTATTTTAAAGTTTCTCTTAAAATCTCTGAGTGCTGGGTGGCCTCAAAAATACATAGTGAACTTTTAAATTACCAAGAAAATTTCTTTTTTTAACGTCAGTGGATGTACACCCTTAAATTAAATTGTTAGCGTTATTATTGTTGATCAATGAATTTTTGCAAATACCTAAAACCCTTTTAAAGATTCTCTTAAATTTCCTGAGTGCTGGGTGGCCTTAAAAATGCATAGTGAATTTTTAAAATAACAAGAAAATTTATTTTTTAACGTCAGTGAATGTACACCTTTAAATTAAATTGTTAGCGTTATAATTGTTGGTCTATGAATTTTTTACAGATACCCTAAACTCTTTTGAAGCTTCTCTTAAAATCTTTGAGTGCTGGGTGGCCTCAAAAATGCATAGTGAATTTTTAAATTAACAAGAAAATTTTTATTTTTTACGTCAGTGGATGTACACCCTTAAATTAAATTGTTAGCGTTATAATTGTTGATCTGTGAATTTTTTACAGATACCAAAAACTATTTCAAAGCTTCTCTTAAAATCTCTGAGTGCTGGGTGGCCTTAAAAATGCATAGTAAATTTTTAAATTACCAAGAAAATTTCTTTTTTTAACGTCAGTGGAAGTACACCCTTAAATTAAATTGTTAGCGTTATAATTGTTGATCAATGAATTTTTTACAGATATCCTAAACTCTTTTGAAGCTTCCCTTAAAATTTATGAGTGCTGGGTGGCCTCAAAAATGCATAGTGAATTTTTAAATTAACAAGAAAATTTTTATTTATAACATCAGTGGATGTACACCCTTAAATTAAATTGTTAGCGTTTTAATTGTTGATCTATGAATGTTTTACAGATACCAAGAACTATTTTAAAGCTTCTCTTAAAATCTCTGAGTTCTGGGTGGCCTTGAAAATTCATAGTAAATTTTTAAATTACCAAGAAAATTTCCTTTTTTAATGTCAGTGGATGTACACCCTTAAATTAAATTGTTAGCGTTATAATTGTTGGTCTATGAATTTTTTACAGATACCCCAAACTCTTTTGAATCTTCCCTTAAAATCTTCGAGTGCTGGGTGGCCTCAAAAATGCATAGTGAATTTTTAAATTAACAAGAAAATTTTTATTTTTTACATCAGTGGATGTACACCCTTAAATTAAATTGTTAGCGTTATAATTGTTGATCTGTGAATTTTTTACAGATACCAAAAACTATTTCAAAGCTTCTCTTAAAATCTCTGAGTGCTGGGTGGCCTTAAAAATGCATAGTAAATTTTTAAATTACCAAGAAAATTTCTTTTTTTAACGTCAGTGGATGTACACCCTTAAATTAAATTGTTAGCGTTATAATTGTTGATCAATGAATTTTTTACAGATACCCTAAACTCTTTTGAAGCTTCCCTTAAAATCTCTGAGTGCTGGGTGGCCTCAAAAATGCATAGTGAACTTTTAAATTACCAAGAAAATTTATTTTTTTAACGTCAGTGGATGTACACCCTTAAATTAAATTGTTAGCGTTATTATTGTTGATCAATGAATTTTTTGCAAATACCTAAAACCCTTTTAAAGATTCTCTTAAATTTCCTGAGTGCTGGGTGGCCTTAAAAATGCATAGTGAATTTTTAAAATAACAAGAAAATTTATTTTTTAACGTCAGTGAATGTACACCTTTGAATTAAATTGTTAGCGTTATAATTGTTGGTCTATGAATTTTTTACAGATATCCTAAACTCTTTTGAAGCTTCCCTTAAAATCTCTGAGTGCTGGGTGGCCTCAAAAATGCATAGTGAACTTTTAAATTACCAAGAAAATTTCTTTTTTTAACGTCAGTGGATGTACACCCTTGAATTAAATTGTTAGCGTTATTATTGTTGATCAATGAATTTTTTTAAAATACCTAAAACCCTTTTAAAGATTCTCTTAAATTTCCTGAGTGCTGGGTGGCCTTAAAAATGCATAGTAAATTTTTTAAATTACCAAGAAAATTTCTTTTTTTAACCTCAGTGGAAGTACACCCTTAAATTAAATTGTTAGCGTTATAATTGTTGATCAATGAATTTTTTACAGATATCCTAAACTCTTTTGAAGCTTCCCTTAAAATCCCTGAGTGCTGGGTGACCTAAAAAACGCATAGTGAATTTTTAAATTAACAAGAAAATTTATTTTTTTAACGTCAGTGGATATACACCCTTAAATTAAATTGTTAAAGTTTTAATTGTTGATCTGTGAATTTTTTTCAGTTACCTAAAACTCTTTTAAAGCTTCTTTTAAATTCCTTGAGTACTGGATGGCCTTAAAAATGCATAGTGAATTTTTAAATTAACAAGAAAATTTTTATTTATTACATCAGTGGATGTACACCCTTAAATTATATTTTTAGCGTTATAATTGTTGATCAATGAATTTTTTGCAGATACCCTAAACTCTTTTAAAGCTTCTCTTAAAATCCCTGAGTGCTGGGTGACCTAAAAAACGCATAGTGAATTTTTAAATTAACAAGAAAATTTATTTTTTTAACGTCGGTGGATATACACCCTTAAATTAAATTGTTAAAGTTTTAATTGTTGATCTGTGAATTTTTTTCAGTTACCTAAAACTCTTTTAAAGCTTCTTTTAAATTCCTTGAGTACTGGATGGCCTTAAAAATGCATAGTGAATTTTTAAATTACCAAGAAAGTTCCTTTTTTTTACGTCAGTGGATGTACACCCTTAAATTAAATTGTTAGCGTTATTATTGTTGATCAATGAATTTTTTGCAAATACCTAAAACCCTTTTAAAGATTCTCTTAAATTTCCTGAGTGCTGGGTGGCCTTAAAAATGCATAGTGAATTTTTAAAATAACAAGAAAATTTATTTTTTAACGTCAGTGAATGTACACCTTTAAATTAAATTGTTAGCGTTATAATTGTTGGTCTATGAATTTTTTACAGATACTCTAAACCCTTTTGAAGCTTCCCTTAAAATCTTTCAGTGCTGGGTGGCCTCAAAAATGCATAGTGAATTTTTAAATTAACAAGAAAATTTTTAATTTTTACATCAGTGGATGTATACCCTTAAATTAAATTGTTAGCGTTATAATTGTTGATCAATGAATTTTTTACAGATATCCTAAACTCTTTTGAAGCTTCTCTTAAAATTTCTGAGTGCTGGGTGGCCTCAAAAATGCATAGTGAATTTTTAAATTAACAAGAAAATTTTTATTTATTTCATCAGTGGATGTACACCCTTAAATTAAATTGTTAGCGTTATAATTGTTGATCAATGAATTTTTTACAGATACCCTAAACTCTTCTGAAGCTTCCCTTAAAATCTCTGAGTGCTGGGTGGCCTCAAAAATGCATAGTGAACTTTTAAATTACCAAGAAAATTTCTTTTTTTAACGTCAGTGGATGTACACCCTTAAATTAAATTGTTAGCGTTATTATTGTTGATCAATGAATTTTTTGCAAATACCTAAAACCCTTTTAAAGATTCTCTTAAATTTCCTGAGTGCTGGGTGGCCTTAAAAATGCATAGTGAATTTTTAAAATAACAAGAAAATTTATTTTTTAACGTCAGTGAATGTACACCTTTGAATTAAATTGTTAGCGTTATAATTGTTGGTCTATGAATTTTTTACAGATATCCTAAACTCTTTTGAAGCTTCCCTTAAAATCTCTGAGTGCTGGGTGGCCTCAAAAATGCATAGTGAACTTTTAAATTACCAAGAAAATTTCTTTTTTTAACGTCAGTGGATGTACACCCTTGAATTAAATTGTTAGCGTTATTATTGTTGATCAATGAATTTTTTTAAAATACCTAAAACCCTTTTAAAGATTCTCTTAAATTTCCTGAGTGCTGGGTGGCCTTAAAAATGCATAGTGAATTTTTACAATAACAAGAAAATTTATTTTTTAACGTCAGTGAATGTACATCTTTAAATTAAATTGTTAGCGTTATAATTGTTGGTCTATGAATTTTTTACAGATACCCTAAACTCTTTTGAAGCTTCCCTTAAAATCTTAGAGTGCTGGGTGGCCTCAAAAATGCATAGTGGATTTTTAAATTAACAAGAAAATTTTTATTTTTTACATCAGTGGATGTACACCCTTAAATTAAATTGTTAGCGTTATTATTGTTGATCAATGAATTTTTTGCAAATACCAAAAACCCTTTTAAAGATTCTCTTAAATTTCCTGAGTGCTGGGTGGCCTTAAAAATGCATAGTAAATTTTTTAAATTACCAAGAAAATTTCTTTTTTTAACCTCAGTGGAAGTACACCCTGAAATTAAATTGTTAGCGTTATAATTGTTGATCAATGAATTTTTTACAGATATCCTAAACTCTTTTGAAGCTTCCCTTAAAATCTCTGAGTGCTGGGTGGCCTCAAAAATGCATAGTGAACTTTTAAATTACCAAGAAAATTTCTTTTTTTAACGTCAGTGGATGTACACCCTTGAATTAAATTGTTAGCGTTATTATTGTTGATCAATGAATTTTTTTAAAATACCTAAAACCCTTTTAAAGATTCTCTTAAATTTCCTGAGTGCTGGGTGGCCTTAAAAATGCATAGTGAATTTTTACAATAACAAGAAAATTTATTTTTTAACGTCAGTGAATGTACATCTTTAAATTAAATTGTTAGCGTTATAATTGTTGGTCTATGAATTTTTTACAGATACCCTAAACTCTTTTGAAGCTTCCCTTAAAATCTTAGAGTGCTGGGTGGCCTCAAAAATGCATAGTGGATTTTTAAATTAACAAGAAAATTTTTATTTTTTACATCAGTGGATGTACACCCTTAAATTAAATTGTTAGCGTTATTATTGTTGATCAATGAATTTTTTGCAAATACCAAAAACCCTTTTAAAGATTCTCTTAAATTTCCTGAGTGCTGGGTGGCCTTAAAAATGCATAGTAAATTTTTTAAATTACCAAGAAAATTTCTTTTTTTAACCTCAGTGGAAGTACACCCTTAAATTAAATTGTTAGCGTTATAATTGTTGATCAATGAATTTTTTACAGATATCCCAAGCTCTTTTGAAGCTTTCCTTAAAATCTCTGAGTGCTGGGTGGCCTCAAAAATGCATAGTGAATTTTTTAAATTAACAAGAAAATTTTTATTTATTACATCAGTGGATGTACACCCTTAAATTAAATTTTTAGCGTTATAATTGTTGATCAGTGAATTTTTTGCAGATACCCTAAACTCTTTTAAAGCTTCTCTTAAAATCCCTGAGTGCTGGGTGACCTAAAAAACGCATAGTTGATTTTTAAATTAACAAGAAAATTTATTTTTTTAACGTCAGTGGATATACACCCTTAAATTAAATTGTTAAAGTTTTAATTGTTGATCTGTGAATTTTTTTCAGTTACCTAAAACTCTTTTAAAGCTTCTTTTAAATTCCTTGAGTACTGGATGGCCTTAAAAATGCATAGTGAATTTTTAAATTACCAAGAAAATTCCTTTTTTTTACGTCAGTGGATGTACACCCTTAAATTAAATTGTTAGCGTTATTATTGTTGATCAATGAATTTTTTGCAAATACCTAAA
This sequence comes from Diaprepes abbreviatus, assembly GCA_034092305.1. Taxonomy (NCBI): domain Eukaryota; kingdom Metazoa; phylum Arthropoda; class Insecta; order Coleoptera; family Curculionidae; genus Diaprepes; species Diaprepes abbreviatus. Next base: position 36,535 of record JASJET010000360.1, on the reverse strand, counting down.
ACCCTTTTAAAGATTCTCTTAAATTTCCTGAGTGCTGGGTGGCCTTAAAAATGCATAGTGAATTTTTAAAATAACAAGAAAATTTATTTTTTAACGTCAGTGAATGTACACCTTTAAATTAAATTGTTAGCGTTATAATTGTTGGTCTATGAATTTTTTACAGATACTCTAAACCCTTTTGAAGCTTCCCTTAAAATCTTTGATTGCTGGGTGGCCTCAAAAATGCATAGTGAATTTTTAAATTAACAAGAAAATTTTTAATTTTTACATCAGTGGATGTATACCCTTAAATTAAATTGTTGGCGTTATAATTGTTGATCAATGAATTTTTTACAGATATCCTAAACTCTTTTGAAGCTTCTCCTAAAATTTCTGAGTGCTGGGTGGCTTCGAAAATGCATAGTGAATTTTTAAATTAATAAGAAAATTTTAATTTTTTACATCAGTGGATGTACACCCTTAAATTAAATTGTTAGCGTTATAATTGTTGATCTGTGAATTTTTTACAGATACCAAAAACTATTTTAAAGCTTCTCTTAAAATCCCTGAGTGCTGGGTGACTTAAAAAATTCATAGTGAATTTTTAAATTAACAAGAAAATTTCTTTTTTTAACGTCATGGGATGTACACCCTTAAATTAAATTTTTAGCGTTACAATTGTTGATCAATGAATTTTTTACGGATATCCTAAACACTTTTGAAGCTTCCCTTAAAATCTCTGAGTGCTGGGTGGCCTCAAAAATGCATAGTGAATTTTTAAATTAACAAGAAAATTTATTTTTTTAACGTCGGTGGATATACACCCTTAAATTAAATTGTTAAAGTTTTAATTGTTGATCTATGAATTTTTTACAGTTACCTAAAACTCTTTTAAAGCTTCTTTTAAAGTCCTTGAGGACTGGATGGCCTTAAAAAGGCATAGTGAATTTTTAAATTACCAAGAAAATTCCTTTTTTTAACGTCAGTGGATGTACACCCTTAAATTAAATTGTTAGCGTTACTATTGTTGATCAATGAATTTTTTGCAAATACCTAAAACCCTTTTAAAGATTCTTTTAAATTTCCTGAGTGCTGGGTGGCCTTAAAAATGCATAGTGAATTTTTAAAATAACAGGAAAATTTATTTTTTAACGTCAGTGAATGTACACCTTTAAATTAAATTGTTAGCGTTATAATTGTTGGTCTATGAATTTTTTACAGATACCCTAAACTCTTTTGAAGCTTCCCTTAAAATCTTTGAGTGCTGGGTGGCCTCAAAAATGCATAGTGAATTTTTAAATTAACAAGAAAATTTTTATTTTTTACATCAGTGGATGTACACCCATAAATTAAATTGTTAGCGTTATAATTGTTGATCTATGAATTTTTTACAAATACCAAAAACTATTTTAAAGCTTCTCTTAAAATCTCTGAGTGCTGGGTGGCTTTAAAAATGCATAGTAAATTTTTAAATTACCAAGAAAATTTATTTTTTTAACGTCAGTGGATGTACACCCTTAAATTAAATTGTTAGCGTTATAATTGTTGATCAATGAATTTTTTACAGATATCCTAAACTCTTTTGAAGCTTCCCTTAAAATCTCTGAGTGCTGGGTGGCCTCAAAAATGCATAGTGAATTTTTAAATTAACAAGAAAATTTTTATTTATTACATCAGTGGATGTACACCCTTAAATTAAATTGTTAGCGTTATAATTGTTGATCAATGAATTTTTTACAGATACCCTAAACTCTTTTGAAGCTTTTCTTAAAATCTCTGAGTGCTGGGTGGCCTCAAAAATGCATAGTGAATTTTTAAATTGACAAGAAAATTTTTATTTTTTACATCAGTGGATGTACACCCTTAAATTAAAGTGTTAGCGTTATAATTGTTGATCAATGAATTTTCTACAGATACCCTAAACTCTTTTGAAGCTTCCCTTAAAATCTCTGAATGCTGGGTGGCCTCAAAAATGCATAGTGAATTTTTAAATTAACAAGAAAATTTTTATCTTTTACATCAGTGGATGTACACCCTTAAATTAAAGTGTTAGCGTTATAATTGTTGATCAATGAATTTTCTACAGATACCCTAAACTCTTTTGAAGCTTCCCTTAAAATCTCTGAATGCTGGGTGGCCTCAAAAATGCATAGTGAACTTTTAAATTACCAAGAAAATTTCTTTTTTTAACGTCAGTGGATGTACACCCTTAAATTAAATTGTTAGCGTTATTATTGTTGATGAATGAATTTTTTGCAAGTACCTAAAACCCTTTTAAAAATTCTCTTAAATTTCCTGAGTGCTGGGTGGTCTTAAAAATGCATAGTGAATTTTTAAAATAACAAGAAAATTTATTTTTTAACGTCAGTGAATGTACACCTTTAAATTAAATTGTTAGCGTTATAATTGTTGATCAATGAATTTTTTACAGATATCCTAAACTCTTTTGAAGCTTCCCTTAAAATCTCTGAGTGCTGGGTGGCCTTAAAAATGCATAGTAACTTTTTAAATTACCAAGAAAATTTTTATTTATTACATCAGTGGATGTACACCCTTAAATTAAATTGTTAGCGTTATAATTGTTGATCAATGAATTTTTTGCAGATACCCTAAACTCTTTTGAAGCTTCTCTTAAAATCTCTGAGTGCTGGGTGGCCTCAAAAATGCATAGTGAATTTTTAAATTAAAAAGAAAATTTTCATTTTTTACATTAGTGGATGTACACCCTTAAATTAAATTGTTAGCGTTATAATTGTTGATCTATGAATTTTTTACAGATACCAAAATCTATTTTAAAGTTTCTCTTAAAATCTCTGAGTGCTGGGTGGCCTCAAAAATGCATAGTGAACTTTTAAATTACCAAGAAAATTTCTTTTTTTAACGTCAGTGGATGTACACCCTTAAATTAAATTGTTAGCGTTATTATTGTTGATCAATGAATTTTTCAAATACCTAAAACCCTTTTAAAGATTCTCTTAAATTTCCTGAGTGCTGGGTGGCCTTAAAAATGCATAGTGAATTTTTAAAATAACAAGAAAATTTATTTTTTAACGTCAGTGAATGTACACCTTTAAATTAAATTGTTAGCGTTATAATTGTTGGTCCATGAATTTTCTACAGATACCCTAAACTCTTTTGAAGCTTCCCTTAAAATCTTTGAGTGCTGGGTGGCCTCAAAAATGCATAGTGAATTTTTAAATTAACAAGAAAATTTTTATTTTTTACATCAATGGATGTACACCCTTAAATTAAATTCTTAGCGTTATAATTGTTGATCTGTGAATTTTTTGCAGATACCAAAAACTATTTCAAAGCTTCTCTTAAAATCTCTGAGTGCTGGGTGGCCTTAAAAATGCATAGTAAATTTTTAAATTACCAAGAAATTTTCTTTTTTTAACGTCAGTGGAAGTACACCCTTAAATTAAATTGTTAGCGTTATAGTTGTTGATCTATGAATTTTTTACAGATATCCTAAACTTTTTTGATGCTTCCCTTAAAATCTCTGAGTGCTGGGTGGCCTCAAAAATGCATAGTGAATTTTTAAATTAACAAGAAAATTTTTATTTATTACATCAGTGTATGTACACCCTTAAATTAAATTGTTAGCGTTATAATTGTTGATCAATGAATTTTTTACAGATACCCTAAGCTCTTTTGAAGCTTCCCATAAAATCTCTGAGTGCTGGGTGGCCTCAAAAATGCATAGTGAATTTTTAAATTAACAAGAAAATTTTTATTTTTTACATCAGTGGATGTACACCCTTAAATTAAATTGTTAGCGTTATAATTGTTGATCTTTGAATTTTTTACAGATACCAAAAACTATTTCAAAACTTCTCTTAAAATCTCTGAGTGCTGGGTGGCCTTAAAAATGCATAGTAAATTTTTAAATTACCAAGAAAATTTCTTTTTTTAACGTCAGTGGAAGTACACCCTTAAATTAAATTGTTAGCGTTATAATTGTTGATCAATGAATTTTTTACAGATATCCTAAACTCTTTTGAAGCTTCCCTTAAAATCTCTGAGTGCTGGGTGGCCTCAAAAATGCATAGTGAATTTTTAAATTACCAAGAAAATTTTTATTTTTTACATCAGTGGATGTACACCCTTAAATTAAATTGTTAGCGTTATAGTTGTTGATCTATGAATTTTTTGCAGATATCCTAAACTCTTTTGAAGCTTCCCTTAAAATCTCTGAGTGCTGGGTGGCCTTAAAAATGCATAGTAACTTTTTAAATTACCAAGAAAATTTTTATTTATTACATCAGTGGATGTACACCCTTAAATTAAATTGTTAGCGTTATAATTGTTGATCAATAAATTTTTTGCAGATACCCTAAACTCTTTTGAAGCTTCTCTTAAAATCTCTGAGTGCTGGGTGGCCTCAAAAATGCATAGTGAATTTTTAAATTAAAAAGAAAATTTTCATTTTTTACATTAGTGGATGTACACCCTTAAATTAAATTGTTAGCGTTATAATTGTTGATCTATGAATTTTTTACAGATACCAAAATCTATTTTAAAGTTTCTCTTAAAATCTCTGAGTGCTGGGTGGCCTCAAAAATGCATAGTGAACTTTTAAATTACCAAGAAAATTTCTTTTTTTAACGTCAGTGGATGTACACCCTTAAATTAAATTGTTAGCGTTATTATTGTTGATCAATGAATTTTTGCAAATACCTAAAACCCTTTTAAAGATTCTCTTAAATTTCCTGAGTGCTGGGTGACCTTAAAAATGCATAGTGAATTTATAAAATAACAAGAAAATTTATTTTTTAACGTCAGTGAATGTACACCTTTAAATTAAATTGTTAGCGTTATAATTGTTGGTCTATGAATTTTTTACAGATACCCTAAACTCTTTTGAAGCTTCTCTTAAAATCTTTGAGTGCTGGGTGGCCTCAAAAATGCATAGTGAATTTTTAAATTAACAAGAAAATTTTTATTTTTTACATCAGTGGATGTACACCCTTAAATTAAATTGTTAGCGTTATAATTGTTGATCTGTGAATTTTTTACAGATACCAAAAACTATTTCAAAGCTTCTCTTAAAATCTCTGAGTGCTGGGTGGCCTTAAAAATGCATAGTAAATTTTTAAATTACCAAGAAAATTTCTTTTTTTAACGTCAGTGGAAGTACACCCTTAAATTAAATTGTTAGCGTTATAATTGTTGATCAATGAATTTTTTACAGATATCCTAAACTCTTTTGAAGCTTCCCTTAAAATTTATGAGTGCTGGGTGGCCTCAAAAATGCATAGTGAATTTTTAAATTAACAAGAAAATTTTTATTTATAACATCAGTGGATGTACACCCTTAAATTAAATTGTTAGCGTTTTAATTGTTGATCTATGAATGTTTTACAGATACCAAGAACTATTTTAAAGCTTCTCTTAAAATCTCTGAGTTCTGGGTGGCCTTGAAAATTCATAGTAAATTTTTAAATTACCAAGAAAATTTCCTTTTTTAATGTCAGTGGATGACCACCCTTAAATTAAATTGTTAGCGTTATAATTGTTGGTCTATGAATTTTTTACAGATACCCCAAACTCTTTTGAATCTTCCCTTAAAATCTTCGAGTGCTGGGTGGCCTCAAAAATGCATAGTGAATTTTTAAATTAACAAGAAAATTTTTATTTTTTACATCAGTGGATGTACACCCTTAAATTAAATTGTTAGCGTTATAATTGTTGATCTGTGAATTTTTTACAGATACCAAAAACTATTTCAAAGCTTCTCTTAAAATCTCTGAGTGCTGGGTGGCCTTAAAAATGCATAGTAAATTTTTAAATTACCAAGAAAAATTCTTTTTTTAACGTCAGTGGAAGTACACCCTTAAATTAAATTGTTAGCGTTATAATTGTTGATCAATGAATTTTTTACAGATATCCTAAACTCTTTTGAAGCTACCCTTAAAATCTCTGAGTGCTGGGTGGCCTCAAAAATGCATAGTGAATTTTTAAATTACCAAGAAAATTTTTATTTTTTACATCAGTGGATGTACATTCTTAAATTAAATTGTTAGCGTTATAGTTGTTGATCTATGAATTTTTTACAGATATCCTAAACTCTTTTGAAGCTTCCCTTAAAATCTCTGAGTGCTGGGTGGCCTTAAAAATGCATAGTAACTTTTTAAATTACCAAGAAAATTTTTATTTATTACATCAGTGGATGTACATTCTTAAATTAAATTGTTAGCGTTATAATTGTTGATCTATGAATTTTTTACAGATACCGAAACTATTTTAAAGCTTCTCTTAAAATCTCTGAGTGCTGGGTGGCCTTAAAAATGCATAGTAAATTTTTAAATTACCAAGAAAATTTCTTTTTTTAACGTCAGTGTATGTACACCCTTAAGTTAAATTGTTACCGTTATAATTGTTGATCAATGGATTTTTTACAGATACCCTAAACTCTTTTGAAGCTTCCCTTAAAATCTCTGAGTGCTGGGTGGTCTCAAAAATGCATAGTGAATTTTTAAATTAACAAGAAAATTTTTATTTATAACATCAGTGGATGTACACCCTTAAATTAAATTGTTAGCGTTATAATTGTTGATCAATGAATTTTTTATAGATACCCTAAACTCTTTTGAAGCTTCCCTTAAAATCTCTAAGTGCTGGGTGGCCTTAAAAATGCATAGTGAATTTTTAAATTAACAAGAAAATTTTTATTTTTTACATCAGTGGATGTACACTCTTAAATTAAATTGTTAGCGTTATAGTTGTTGATCTATGAATTTTTTACAGATACCAAGAACTATTTTAAAGCTTCTCTTAAAATCTCTGAGTGCTGGGTGGCCTCAAAAATGCATAGTGAATTTTTAAATTAACAAGAAAATTTGTATTTATTACATCAGAGGATGTACACCCTTAAATTAAATTGTTAGCGTTATAATTGTTGGTCAATGAATTTTTTACAGATACCCAAAACTCTTTTGAAGCTTCCCTTGAAATCTCTGAGTGCTGGGTGGCCTCAAAAATGCATAGTGAATTTTTAAATTAACTAGAAAATTTTTATTTATAACATCAGTTAATGTACACCCTTAAATTAAATTGTTAGAGTTATAATTGTTGATCTATGAATGTTTTACAGATACCAAGAACTATTTTAAAGCTTCTCTTAAAATCTCCGAGTGCTGGGTGGCCTTAAAAATGCATAGTAAATTTTTAAATTACCAAGAAAATTTCTTTTTTTAACGTCAGTGGATGTACACCCTTAAATTAAATTTTTGGCGTTATAATTGTTGATCATTGAATTTTTTTTCAGATATCCTAAACTCTTTTGAAGCTTCCCTTAAAATCTTTGAGTGCTGGGTGTCCTCAAAAATGCATAGTGAATTTTTAAATTAACAAGAAAATTTTCATTTATTACATCAGTGGATGTGCACTCTTAAATTAAATTGTTAGCGTTATAATTGTTGATCAATGAATTTTTTATAGATACCTTAAACTCTTTTGAAGCTTCCCTTAAAATCTCTAAGTGCTGGGTAGCCTCAAAAATGCATAGTGAATTTTTAAATTAACAAGAAAATTTTTTTTTATTACATCAGTGAATGTACACCCTTAAATTAAATTGTTAGCGTTATAATTGTTGATCAATGAATTTTTTGCAGATACCCTAAACTCTTTTGAAACTTCTCTTAAAATCTCTGAGTGCTAGGTGGCCTCAAAAATGTATAGTGAATTTTTAAATTAACAAGAAAATTTTTATTTATAACATCAGTGGATGTACACTTTTAAATTAAATTGTTAGCGTTATAATTGTTGATCTATGAATTTTTTACAGATATCAAAAACTATTTTAAAGCTTCTCTTAAAATCTCTGAGTGCTGGGTGGCCTTAAAAATGCATAGTAAATTTTTAAATTACCAAGAAAATTTATTTTTTAACGTCAGTAGATGTACACCCTTAAATTAAATTGTTAGCGTTATAATTGTTGATCAATAAATTTTTTAAAGATACCCTAAACTCTTTTGAAGCTTCTCTTAAAATCTCTGAGTGCTGGGTGGCCTCAAAAATGCATAGTAAATTTTTAAATTAACAAGAAAATTTTTATTTATTACATCAGTGGATGTACACCTTTAAATTAAATTGTTAGCGTTATAATTGTTCATCAATGAATTTTTTACAGATACCCTAAACTCTTTTAAAGCTTCCCTTAAAATCTCTGAGTGCTGGGTGGCCTCAAAAATGCATAGTGAATTTTTAAATTAACAAGAAAATTTTTATTTATTACATCAGTGGATGTACACCCTTAAATTAAATTGTTAGCGTTATAATTGTTGATCTATGAATTTTTTAGCAGATACCAAAAACTATTTTAAAGCTTCTCTTAAAATCTCTGAGTGCTGGGTGGCCTTAAAAATGCATAGTAAATTTTGAAATTACCAAGAAAATTTCTTTTTTTAACGTCAGTGGATGTACACCCTTAAATTAAATTTTTAGCGTTATAATTGTTGATCAATGAATTTTTTACAGATATCCTAAACTCTTTTGAAGCTTCCCTTAAAATCTCTGAGTGCTGGGCGGCCTCAAAAATGCATAGTGAATTTTTAAATTAACAAGAAAAATTTTATTTTTTACATCAGTGGATGTACACACTTAAATTAAATTGTTAGCGTTATAATTGTTGATCTATGAATTTTTTACAGATACCGGAACTATTTTAAAGCTTCTCTTAAAATCTCTGAGTGCTGGGTGGCCTTAAAAATGCATAGTAAATTTTTAAATTACCAAGAAAATTTCTTTTTTTAACGTCAGTGGATGTACACCCTTAAATTAAATTGTTAGCGTTATAATTGTTCATCAATGAATTTTTAGCAGATACCCTAAACTCTTTTGAAGCTTCCTTTAAAATCTCTGAGTGCTGGGTGGCCTCAGAAATGCATAGTGAATTTTTAAATTGACAAGAAAATTTTTATTTATTACATCAGTGGATGTACACCCTTAAATTAAATTGTTAGCGTTATAATTGTTCATCAATGAATTTTTTACAGATACCCTAAACTCTTTTGAAGCTTCCCTTAAAATCTCTGAGTGCTGGGTGGCCCCAAAAATGCATAGAGAATTTTTAAATTAACAAGAAAATTTTTATTTATTACATCAGTGGATGTACACCCTTAAATTAAATTGTTAGCGTTATAATTGTTGATCTATGAATTTTTTTGCAGATACCAAAAACTATTTTAAAGCTTCTCTTAAAATCTCTGAGTGCTGGGTGGCCTTAAAAATGCATAGTAAATTTTGAAATTACCAAGAAAATTTCTTTTTTTAACGTCATTGGATGTACACCCTTAAATTAAATTTTTAGCGTTATAATTGTTGATCAATGAATTTTTTACAGATATCCTAAACTCTTTTGAAGCTTCCCTTAAAATCTCTGAGTGCTGGGTGGCCTCAAAAATGCATAGTGAATTTTTAAATTAACAAGAAAATTTTTATTTTTTACATCAGTGGATTTACACCCTTAAATTAAATTGTTAGCGTTATAATTGTTGATCTATGAATTTTTTACAGATACCGAAACTATTTTAAAGCTTCTATTAAAATCTCTGAGTGCTGGGTGGCCTTAAAAATGCATAGTGAATTTTTAAAATAACAAGAAAATTTATTTTTTAACGTCAGTGAATGTACACCTTTAAATTAAATTGTTAGCGTTATAATTGTTGGTCCATGAATTTTCTACAGATACCCTAAACTCTTTTGAAGCTTCCCTTAAAATCTTTGAGTGCTGGGTGGCCTCAAAAATGCATAGTGAATTTTTAAATTAACAAGAAAATTTTTATTTTTTACATCAATGGATGTACACCCTTAAATTAAATTCTTAGCGTTATAATTGTTGATCTGTGAATTTTTTGCAGATACCAAAAACTATTTCAAAGCTTCTCTTAAAATCTCTGAGTGCTGGGTGGCCTTAAAAATGCATAGTAAATTTTTAAATTACCAAGAAATTTTCTTTTTTTAACGTCAGTGGAAGTACACCCTTAAATTAAATTGTTAGCGTTATAGTTGTTGATCTATGAATTTTTTACAGATATCCTAAACTTTTTTGATGCTTCCCTTAAAATCTCTGAGTGCTGGGTGGCCTCAAAAATGCATAGTGAATTTTTAAATTAACAAGAAAATTTTTATTTATTACATCAGTGTATGTACACCCTTAAATTAAATTGTTAGCGTTATAATTGTTGATCAATGAATTTTTTACAGATACCCTAAGCTCTTTTGAAGCTTCCCATAAAATCTCTGAGTGCTGGGTGGCCTCAAAAATGCATAGTGAATTTTTAAATTAACAAGAAAATTTTTATTTTTTACATCAGTGGATGTACACCCTTAAATTAAATTGTTAGCGTTATAATTGTTGATCTTTGAATTTTTTACAGATACCAAAAACTATTTCAAAACTTCTCTTAAAATCTCTGAGTGCTGGGTGGCCTTAAAAATGCATAGTAAATTTTTAAATTACCAAGAAAATTTCTTTTTTTAACGTCAGTGGAAGTACACCCTTAAATTAAATTGTTAGCGTTATAATTGTTGATCAATGAATTTTTTACAGATATCCTAAACTCTTTTGAAGCTTCCCTTAAAATCTCTGAGTGCTGGGTGGCCTCAAAAATGCATAGTGAATTTTTAAATTACCAAGAAAATTTTTATTTTTTACATCAGTGGATGTACACCCTTAAATTAAATTGTTAGCGTTATAGTTGTTGATCTATGAATTTTTTGCAGATATCCTAAACTCTTTTGAAGCTTCCCTTAAAATCTCTGAGTGCTGGGTGGCCTTAAAAATGCATAGTAACTTTTTAAATTACCAAGAAAATTTTTATTTATTACATCAGTGGATGTACACCCTTAAATTAAATTGTTAGCGTTATAATTGTTGATCAATAAATTTTTTGCAGATACCCTAAACTCTTTTGAAGCTTCTCTTAAAATCTCTGAGTGCTGGGTGGCCTCAAAAATGCATAGTGAATTTTTAAATTAAAAAGAAAATTTTCATTTTTTACATTAGTGGATGTACACCCTTAAATTAAATTGTTAGCGTTATAATTGTTGATCTATGAATTTTTTACAGATACCAAAATCTATTTTAAAGTTTCTCTTAAAATCTCTGAGTGCTGGGTGGCCTCAAAAATGCATAGTGAACTTTTAAATTACCAAGAAAATTTCTTTTTTTAACGTCAGTGGATGTACACCCTTAAATTAAATTGTTAGCGTTATTATTGTTGATCAATGAATTTTTGCAAATACCTAAAACCCTTTTAAAGATTCTCTTAAATTTCCTGAGTGCTGGGTGACCTTAAAAATGCATAGTGAATTTATAAAATAACAAGAAAATTTATTTTTTAACGTCAGTGAATGTACACCTTTAAATTAAATTGTTAGCGTTATAATTGTTGGTCTATGAATTTTTTACAGATACCCTAAACTCTTTTGAAGCTTCTCTTAAAATCTTTGAGTGCTGGGTGGCCTCAAAAATGCATAGTGAATTTTTAAATTAACAAGAAAATTTTTATTTTTTACATCAGTGGATGTACACCCTTAAATTAAATTGTTAGCGTTATAATTGTTGATCTGTGAATTTTTTACAGATACCAAAAACTATTTCAAAGCTTCTCTTAAAATCTCTGAGTGCTGGGTGGCCTTAAAAATGCATAGTAAATTTTTAAATTACCAAGAAAATTTCTTTTTTTAACGTCAGTGGAAGTACACCCTTAAATTAAATTGTTAGCGTTATAATTGTTGATCAATGAATTTTTTACAGATATCCTAAACTCTTTTGAAGCTTCCCTTAAAATTTATGAGTGCTGGGTGGCCTCAAAAATGCATAGTGAATTTTTAAATTAACAAGAAAATTTTTATTTATAACATCAGTGGATGTACACCCTTAAATTAAATTGTTAGCGTTTTAATTGTTGATCTATGAATGTTTTACAGATACCAAGAACTATTTTAAAGCTTCTCTTAAAATCTCTGAGTTCTGGGTGGCCTTGAAAATTCATAGTAAATTTTTAAATTACCAAGAAAATTTCCTTTTTTAATGTCAGTGGATGACCACCCTTAAATTAAATTGTTAGCGTTATAATTGTTGGTCTATGAATTTTTTACAGATACCCCAAACTCTTTTGAATCTTCCCTTAAAATCTTCGAGTGCTGGGTGGCCTCAAAAATGCATAGTGAATTTTTAAATTAACAAGAAAATTTTTATTTTTTACATCAGTGGATGTACACCCTTAAATTAAATTGTTAGCGTTATAATTGTTGATCTGTGAATTTTTTACAGATACCAAAAACTATTTCAAAGCTTCTCTTAAAATCTCTGAGTGCTGGGTGGCCTTAAAAATGCATAGTAAATTTTTAAATTACCAAGAAAAATTCTTTTTTTAACGTCAGTGGAAGTACACCCTTAAATTAAATTGTTAGCGTTATAATTGTTGATCAATGAATTTTTTACAGATATCCTAAACTCTTTTGAAGCTACCCTTAAAATCTCTGAGTGCTGGGTGGCCTCAAAAATGCATAGTGAATTTTTAAATTACCAAGAAAATTTTTATTTTTTACATCAGTGGATGTACATTCTTAAATTAAATTGTTAGCGTTATAGTTGTTGATCTATGAATTTTTTACAGATATCCTAAACTCTTTTGAAGCTTCCCTTAAAATCTCTGAGTGCTGGGTGGCCTTAAAAATGCATAGTAACTTTTTAAATTACCAAGAAAATTTTTATTTATTACATCAGTGGATGTACATTCTTAAATTAAATTGTTAGCGTTATAATTGTTGATCTATGAATTTTTTACAGATACCGAAACTATTTTAAAGCTTCTCTTAAAATCTCTGAGTGCTGGGTGGCCTTAAAAATGCATAGTAAATTTTTAAATTACCAAGAAAATTTCTTTTTTTAACGTCAGTGTATGTACACCCTTAAGTTAAATTGTTACCGTTATAATTGTTGATCAATGGATTTTTTACAGATACCCTAAACTCTTTTGAAGCTTCCCTTAAAATCTCTGAGTGCTGGGTGGTCTCAAAAATGCATAGTGAATTTTTAAATTAACAAGAAAATTTTTATTTATAACATCAGTGGATGTACACCCTTAAATTAAATTGTTAGCGTTATAATTGTTGATCAATGAATTTTTTATAGATACCCTAAACTCTTTTGAAGCTTCCCTTAAAATCTCTAAGTGCTGGGTGGCCTTAAAAATGCATAGTGAATTTTTAAATTAACAAGAAAATTTTTATTTTTTACATCAGTGGATGTACACTCTTAAATTAAATTGTTAGCGTTATAGTTGTTGATCTATGAATTTTTTACAGATACCAAGAACTATTTTAAAGCTTCTCTTAAAATCTCTGAGTGCTGGGTGGCCTCAAAAATGCATAGTGAATTTTTAAATTAACAAGAAAATTTGTATTTATTACATCAGAGGATGTACACCCTTAAATTAAATTGTTAGCGTTATAATTGTTGGTCAATGAATTTTTTACAGATACCCAAAACTCTTTTGAAGCTTCCCTTGAAATCTCTGAGTGCTGGGTGGCCTTAAAAATGCATAGTAAATTTTTAAATTACCAAGAAAATTTCTTTTTTTAACGTCAGTGGATGTACACCCTTAAATTAAATTTTTGGCGTTATAATTGTTGATCATTGAATTTTTTTTCAGATATCCTAAACTCTTTTGAAGCTTCCCTTAAAATCTTTGAGTGCTGGGTGTCCTCAAAAATGCATAGTGAATTTTTAAATTAACAAGAAAATTTTCATTTATTACATCAGTGGATGTGCACTCTTAAATTAAATTGTTAGCGTTATAATTGTTGATCAATGAATTTTTTATAGATACCTTAAACTCTTTTGAAGCTTCCCTTAAAATCTCTAAGTGCTGGGTAGCCTCAAAAATGCATAGTGAATTTTTAAATTAACAAGAAAATTTTTTTTTATTACATCAGTGAATGTACACCCTTAAATTAAATTGTTAGCGTTATAATTGTTGATCAATGAATTTTTTGCAGATACCCTAAACTCTTTTGAAACTTCTCTTAAAATCTCTGAGTGCTAGGTGGCCTCAAAAATGTATAGTGAATTTTTAAATTAACAAGAAAATTTTTATTTATAACATCAGTGGATGTACACTTTTAAATTAAATTGTTAGCGTTATAATTGTTGATCTATGAATTTTTTACAGATATCAAAAACTATTTTAAAGCTTCTCTTAAAATCTCTGAGTGCTGGGTGGCCTTAAAAATGCATAGTAAATTTTTAAATTACCAAGAAAATTTATTTTTTAACGTCAGTAGATGTACACCCTTAAATTAAATTGTTAGCGTTATAATTGTTGATCAATAAATTTTTTAAAGATACCCTAAACTCTTTTGAAGCTTCTCTTAAAATCTCTGAGTGCTGGGTGGCCTCAAAAATGCATAGTAAATTTTTAAATTAACAAGAAAATTTTTATTTATTACATCAGTGGATGTACACCTTTAAATTAAATTGTTAGCGTTATAATTGTTCATCAATGAATTTTTTACAGATACCCTAAACTCTTTTAAAGCTTCCCTTAAAATCTCTGAGTGCTGGGTGGCCTCAAAAATGCATAGTGAATTTTTAAATTAACAAGAAAATTTTTATTTATTACATCAGTGGATGTACACCCTTAAATTAAATTGTTAGCGTTATAATTGTTGATCTATGAATTTTTTAGCAGATACCAAAAACTATTTTAAAGCTTCTCTTAAAATCTCTGAGTGCTGGGTGGCCTTAAAAATGCATAGTAAATTTTGAAATTACCAAGAAAATTTCTTTTTTTAACGTCAGTGGATGTACACCCTTAAATTAAATTTTTAGCGTTATAATTGTTGATCAATGAATTTTTTACAGATATCCTAAACTCTTTTGAAGCTTCCCTTAAAATCTCTGAGTGCTGGGCGGCCTCAAAAATGCATAGTGAATTTTTAAATTAACAAGAAAAATTTTATTTTTTACATCAGTGGATGTACACACTTAAATTAAATTGTTAGCGTTATAATTGTTGATCTATGAATTTTTTACAGATACCGGAACTATTTTAAAGCTTCTCTTAAAATCTCTGAGTGCTGGGTGGCCTTAAAAATGCATAGTAAATTTTTAAATTACCAAGAAAATTTCTTTTTTTAACGTCAGTGGATGTACACCCTTAAATTAAATTGTTAGCGTTATAATTGTTCATCAATGAATTTTTAGCAGATACCCTAAACTCTTTTGAAGCTTCCTTTAAAATCTCTGAGTGCTGGGTGGCCTCAAAAATGCATAGTGAATTTTTAAATTGACAAGAAAATTTTTATTTATTACATCAGTGGATGTACACCCTTAAATTAAATTGTTAGCGTTATAATTGTTCATCAATGAATTTTTTACAGATACCCTAAACTCTTTTGAAGCTTCCCTTAAAATCTCTGAGTGCTGGGTGGCCCCAAAAATGCATAGAGAATTTTTAAATTAACAAGAAAATTTTTATTTATTACATCAGTGGATGTACACCCTTAAATTAAATTGTTAGCGTTATAATTGTTGATCTATGAATTTTTTTGCAGATACCAAAAACTATTTTAAAGCTTCTCTTAAAATCTCTGAGTGCTGGGTGGCCTTAAAAATGCATAGTAAATTTTGAAATTACCAAGAAAATTTCTTTTTTTAACGTCATTGGATGTACACCCTTAAATTAAATTTTTAGCGTTATAATTGTTGATCAATGAATTTTTTACAGATATCCTAAACTCTTTTGAAGCTTCCCTTAAAATCTCTGAGTGCTGGGTGGCCTCAAAAATGCATAGTGAATTTTTAAATTAACAAGAAAATTTTTATTTTTTACATCAGTGGATTTACACCCTTAAATTAAATTGTTAGCGTTATAATTGTTGATCTATGAATTTTTTACAGATACCGAAACTATTTTAAAGCTTCTATTAAAATCTCTGAGTGCTGGGTGGCCTTAAAAATGCATAGTAAATTTTTAAATTACCAAGAAAATTTCTTTTTTTAACGTCAGTGAATGTACACCCTTAAATTAAATTGTTAGCTTTATAATTGTTGATCAATGAATTTTTTACAGATATCCTAAACTCTTTTGAAGCTTCCCTTAAAATCTCTGAGTGCTGGGTGGCCTCAAAAATGCATTGTGAATTTTTAAATTAACAAGAAAATATTTATTTATTACATCAGTGGAAGTACACCCTTAAATTAAATTGTTAGCGTTATAATTGTTGATCTATGAATTTTTTACAGATACCGAAAACTATTTTAAAGCTTCTCTTAAAATCTCTGAGTGCTGGGTGGCCTTGAAAATGCATAGTAAATTTTTAAATTACCAAGAAAATTTCTTTTTTAACGTCAGTGGATGTACACCCTTAAATTAAATTGTTAGCGTTATAATTGTTGATCAAAGAATTTTTTACAGATATCCTAAACTCTTTTGAAGCTTCCCTTAAAATCTCTGAGTGCTGGGTGGCCTCAAAAATGCATAGTGAATTTTTAAATTAACAAGAAAATTTGTATTTATTACATCAGAGGATGCACACCCTTAAATTAAATTGTTAGCGTTATAATTGTTGGTCAATGAATTTTTTACAGATACCCAAAACTCTTTTGAAGCTTCCCTTAAAATCTCTGAGTGCTGGGTGGCCTCAAAAATGCATAGTGAATTTTTAAATTAACAGGAAAGTTTTTATTTATAACATCAGTGGATGTACACCCTTAAATTAAATTGTTAGCGTTATAATTGTTGATCTATGAATGTTTTACAGATACCAAAAACTATTTTAAAGCTTCTCTTAAAATATTTGAGTGCTGGGTGGCCTTAAAAATGCATAGTAAATTTTTAAATTACCAAGAAAATTTCTTTTTTTAACGTCAGTGGATGTACACCCTTAAATTAAATTGTTAGCGTTATAATTGTAGGTCTATGAATTTTTTACAGATACCCTAAATTCTTTTGAAGCTTCCCTTGAAATCTCTGAGTGCTGGGTGGCCTCAAAAATGCATAGTGAATTTTTAAATTAACAAGAAAATTTTTATTTATAACATCAGTGGATGTACACCCTTAAGTTAAATTGATAGCATTATAATTGTTCATCTATGAATTTTTGCAAATACCTTAAACTTTCTTAAAGCTTCTCTTAAAATCCCTGAGTGCTAGGTGGCCTAAAAAACGCATAGTGAATTTTTAAAATAACAAGAAAATTTATTTTTTAACGTCAGTGGATGTACACCCTTAAATTAAATTGTTAGCGTTATAATTGTTGGTCAATGAATTTTTTACAGATACCCAAAACTCTTTTGAAGCTTCCCTTAAAATCTCTGAGTGCTGGGTGGCCTTAAAAATGCATAGTAAATTTTTAAATTACCAAGAAAATTTATTTTTTTAACGTCAGTGGATGTACACCCTTAAATTAAATTGTTAGCGTTATAATTGTAGGTCTATGAATTTTTTACAGATACCCTAAACTCTTTTGAAGCTTCCCTTGAAATCTCTGAGTGCTGGGTGGCCTCAAAAATGCATAGTGAATTTTTAAATTAACAAGAAAATTTTTATTTATAACATCAGTGGATGTACACCCTTAAGTTAAATTGATAGCATTATAATTGTTCATCTATGAATTTTTGCAAATACCTTAAACTTTCTTAAAGCTTCTCTTAAAATCCCTGAGTGCTAGGTGGCCTAAAAAACGCATAGTGAATTTTTAAAATAACAAGAAAATTTATTTTTTAACGTCAGTAGATGTACACCCTTAAATTAAATTTTTAGCGTTATAATTGTTGATCAATGAATTTTTTACAGATACCTAAAACCCTTTTAAAAATTTTCTTAAAATCCCCGAGTGCTGGGTGGCCTTGAAAATGAATGGTGAATTTTTGAAATTTAAAGAAAATTTATTTTTTAACGTCAGTTGATGTCCACCCTTAAATTAAATTGTTAGCGTTATAATTGTTGATCTATGAATTTTTTACAGATACGTAAAACTCTTTTAAAGCTTCTCTTAAATTCCCTGAGTGCTGGTTGGCCTTAAAAATGCATAGTAAATTTTTAAATTAACAAGAAAATTTCTTTTTTTAACGTCTGTGGATGTACACCTTTAAATTAACTTGTTAACGTTATAATTGTTGATCAATGAATTTTTTACAGATATCTGAAACCTATTTAAAGATCATCTGATACATGACAGTGTTTGTTTTGTAAATTTAAATGAATTAGAAATGGAGGAATTAAAAACTTATACCCGTATTTTAGATTTACTAACACGGCAACACTGCATCGTCTCATGTCTTGTTTTTTTACTACTATTTACTATAACAAAATTTATTGAATGAGTTCGATTTAATACTTGGAAATCTCTCATCTTGCGCTCTCGCCAAAAACAGCAAAAATAATTGCTAAGGCGTCCATAAGCGGTGAAAGTCTTGTGTTTATTTAAATAATGGTTCTATTTTATAGCCACCGAATCTGAAGTTCAAAAGTTTTACGTAATTGTCTTTCATCACTCCCATCACCTCTAAAACTTTTTTTATATCCACTTTACTTTTCAAAATTTATTTTTTAGAAAATATCGCAAAAGCTTCCGTACTTAAAAAAAAAGCACTAAATTTTCCCTTTGCAAAGGATTTTTTAATTTATTTTTGAGCCTTTTAAAAATTTGCTTTGATAATTCCGGCTGAAAAGAAAATGCTAATTATGTTTTTATTCCGTTTTTCATACAAGGTTTTCTAGAGCTGTTATAACGTTTAAGTTTTTTCATACTTTGTTCTTTTTTTCTTAAATTTGTCGTTTCTTTTTCTTCAAGATTTCAAGGAAAGTGTACTAGGGCGGTTAAAAGTTAAATTTAGCTTAAAATTCACTTTTCATATATTTTGGAACGAGTTTTAACATAGCAAATCTTTTGTCTCTTTATTTGTCAACCATTTTTTTTTATTTAAAATTATATAGAAAAATAGGATTTTTAAACGTACATGAGTACTCTATGTAAACTTAAGGATTATTATTATATAGTAACAAGTGTTAAATTATTTTGTTTTGATTACTTTGATTGTAAATAACTTTTAAAAATATGACGATCTGTTGTAAAAAATTTTTAATATTCATGTTTTGGGAATTGCTCTTGTTATAGAAAACATACTGATGAAGACCAATAATAAGATCAAAACGTTTGTGAGAGAAAAACAATAAATTAATCTTTTATTCCTCTGACTGAACCAAAAATCCAAGAAAAAAGAATATATCTAAATACCGTTTCAAGAAAATATTAACAAAAAAGTAATTTATATATATATATATATATATATATATATATATATATATATATATATATATATATATATATATATATATATATATATGTATATATATATATATATATATATATATATATATATATATATATGTAATCGAAGGTTTTCGGGCATCCCGTGTATGTGCTGAGTCCCTCTCAGGACTGTAAGGCAGCTGACGTTTCGGTGAAATCTCATTCACCATTTTCAAAGCTCACTGTATGGCGTCTACGACGATATATATATATATATATATATATATATATATATATATATATATATATATATATATATATATATATATATATATATATATGTTAATGCGGCTTTCACCGATTCCTCCGTGTGAGATGCAATAACAGTGGATATATCCACATTATGTCGTTGTAGTGCTGAAATCACATTCAGCAAGCGTACAACTATATGCAGCTCCGTATATATATATATATATATATATATATATATATATATATATATATATATATATATATATATATATATTGCGTTGAAAAACGTGATGCGGGACCTAACGTCTATCGTCAGAGGTCTATATTCGTCGCCCACACACGCTTCAAGCAACTGCCCGAAGAGGAATTAGAATATTAATATTTTGAATATTTCTTTTTTTTTTTATAAAATTGAATATTGGTGAATGTGAATGATATAAGTTCTCTTTTGCTCTATTAAAAATATTCTAAACCACGATATGTATTTTTAATTTTTCCTTGAGCGCCCAGTTACTGTATCCTATCAAAGATAAGATAACAGCACTGTATTTATTCTTTGGATTTACTTAAAAATACATATATTATTGTTAACAAAATTTTAATAAATCTATTTTCTCTTTTTAATCTCCCCTTAATATAACTAGCTCGCTTACCCTGAAACTATCCCAAGTGAGTTCAGATTCTCATAAGTTAAAATTACTTTTTATCTACTGCCAATTAAAACCACTGAATTGTATTAACAATCAACATAAATTTATTATAAAACAAAATGATATTATTACTGATTATAAAATTATTTTGAAATACCTATTATCTAGATCATCTTTATTAAAATTAAAAATCAATTGCACCTTATCTCTACTGTTGATTATAATGTCACTCCACTTAACTGTCAAGAGTTGTTTGACAAATATGAAGGTCTCGTGTTCAGTTGAAATGTATTACTTTTATTTATTTTAAAAATAAAAAATGTGCAAAGTGCGGATTATTAATTTTAACAAGTGATTATAAATTAGTTCTAATGATTTTATAATGTCTAATATAAATGTGGTAATATTATATTTTAAAATACCTTGATCCTTAAGTGTTTGTTTACTTATAAACAATAAAAAAGGTATATTTGTGTTTCTCTGTCTTCTTTTACCATCAAATTGGATTTGGATAATTGTTTAAAAAAAATACCTACTATCAAGTAAGTAGATATTCTTTATTAAACACTGTCTTGGTTATTTTGGAAATGTCCAGGAATTGTCTACTTCTCGGAAATGTTGGTATTTACATCAGCCAGGTATAATTTCTTGAACTTTTATTTGCCACAATCGGGTTTTTACTAAATTTTCTTGATGTTAGTTGGAGTTGCTATTTCTTAATGACATTCAATTTAATTTAAATTATTTTTTTTTTAAAATATTGATTAATTAAACTTTATTTAATATTTATTTACTTTCATAACCTTTAAAAATTATTTACTTATCAAAAACAAAAGATCTCGCACGTGGCTTTATGATCTCGTCGTGAAAAATTTTAAGGTTATGTTTTGAGGAGAAACTTTTCTTTTACACCTCTCTGTAACAATACTTTTTTGCAACTGTCTCCAATTTTTGTGATTTTTCTTTCTATCGTATGCCACCAGCTGACTTAATTAATCATTCTGATTGGCTCAGCAGTTGAAGGCATCGGGTTACTTGATGAAAAATCACCCTTTTCTTGGCGTTCTTGTCAAACAAAAATGGCTGTCAAGAATTTTAAAATTGATAAAATTTTTCCAATTTTACCATTTCCTGGATTTATCCAATAATATGCATGACAATAAATATTATAAAATTAAACTCTATTATTTTACCTATCTAATTATACATATTTTAGCCTTCCTAAAACAATTTTTAATATTAAAAATTATAAAACAAAATGGCTTGACATGAAAATATTGAAATATATAATTAACTAATTATTGAAAATTATTGTTTGAAGATGCTAAATTATGTTTTCTTAATATTAAAATATTAAATATTAGAATTTTCCTTACATTCTAATATAATTTATTTTACTCCATTACTTAAAATTAATTTATAATATTTAATTTTAATGTCAATATCACAAATTTTCTTAAATTTATTCTATGTTTTTATATGTTTTAATTAAAATTATTTTCTTAATATTACTGTTAACTGTCTAATTTATATTAAAAACAATTTAATGAATCTTATTTATTATTTAAAAATACTTTTCGTAACTGGTTTCACACTATGTTCACCTTTTGTTCCTTTTCAAAACATTATTGTTGCAAAAACCGATCGTTATGTTTTTTTTATTTCACTTGATGATTTTCACTCTTTATTATCACTTTACCTTCACTATCACATCTTATGTTTGTACCTTATTATTCTTATGATCAATTTATAATATGATCTTATTGTATTAATATTTATATATTGTTTATTTTACAATTATGTCTATAAATTCATTATGAATTTAGCATTATATATGTTTTTTTTTTTAATCATGTAAGCTTTTAATTATGCTTTGGTCCATATTATTTGTAAATATTAATGACTCTAATTAATTAATATATCTACTAACTACTTATTACTATCTAAATAATAAATTTATGTTGTATCTTAGATATTTTAATTGAAATTGTTTAGACTCGTCGAGTATTTATAATATGGTCATTAGGTCATCTTGTGTCGATTCCTATTCAATATATATATATATATATATATATATATATATATATATATATATATATATATGAAGTAAATTGCGATCAGTAAATGCAAACTTCGTTCCAATCATATCCTTTCCGTGTTAGAGGTTGCACAGTTTGAATAAATTGCTACCTGTTCTCTATTGTGATATCTATTATCTGCTATATTAGGTGGAGAGTTTAGCTTACGGTAGAAAGTCTTTTCTGATCGTTGGAAGAGCGCATTGTCTCGTTTTCGGTTATTGCTGGTCTTGTACCTCTTTAGCCGTCCAACAATAACAGAGAGCTTCTGTTTCAGCGAATCAAGGCACTGCTGAGCAGTAACATTAGCTGGATCTTGTTGCGAATGATATCGGATACGATTCATGATTTCTTCAACTCGCCTTTGCAGTCGACTGGTTCTTGTGCCCCTGATGTACTCCGTCAGCTGTCCTATATCTTTTCGAAGATTTTCAATTTTCTTATTTAGACGTCTTTCCCATGGTGGGATGTTGGGTTCTGTTCTTGCTGGTCGGCGCTCTGTTGTAACTTTAATTTCTAGAGCTCTAGCTATAGCAGTCGCGGCACAGTAGATGGTCATATGTAAGGACTCCAGAGTGTAGGCATCTGAAACATAAGCTGGTAAAATCCGATTGTTCATGATGTCTAACATGGCACCCAGTTTTTTGGATGAATTAATGTTTGGTAGTGACGGTCTTCTTAACAGATTGCTTCCATCATACTCCAACATCGCAGCACTCATTTCCGTTGACAGTTTTTGATAAAAGAGTTCAGTGTTGTCCTGTTGAGTTTCGTCATTCAGCTGTTCCTGTTCTGTTGTTCTTGAACCTCAGGTTCCGGTTGTGGCTCAGGTTCAGCAATCGGATTGTTGTTATTGTCAGTGCCTCTAATCTCACGTTCAATTTCCTCTTTGATGCTATTAAGCCGAGTTTCAGGAATTAGGCTGTTTCGGAGAATAACTCTGTACTGGTCAGCTATTCTCTGCTGGGACACTTGCATGTGTGGGTACTCTCTGCAATATTCGGGTTGTAGTTATTTTCTGTAGCCGATCATCTCTCGGAGGAATCCGTGAAAACCGCATAAACATAGATAGATATATATATATATATATATATATATATATATATATATATATATATATATATATATATATATATATAATCAATTTAAAAATTATTCCGAACATAAAATATAAACCGCATAAACATATATATATATATATATATATATATATATATATATATATATATATATATATATACTAGCGACCCGCCCCGGCTTCGCACGGGTGCAATGCTGATACTAAATACACTACAGAAAAACTGTGACTATTTATTTTATTTTTACAACAATTATTACATCGGCCTCCGACGCGCTATTTATAGGCACGCTGCCGCCGCCCCGGTCGGCCAGTACCACCGCAAGCGCTACTTCCCGCAATTTTAAATCTGTAATATCTTCGAAAATATTCATTTAAATCTTGTGCTGTAAAGGACCATATAGATCTATATTAAATCAACAATGTATTTAAGCTATTTAATTGGATAAGGATTAATGCTTTATTGGTTAAAATCGCTTCAAAATTTGCCATTATTTGTCGTAAAAAGTAAATGACAAAAAAATTTTATTGTGGGATATCCATGAGAGATAGACATATATCATCGCGGAGTTTTCTGTAGACCTTTTCAATGTGTACAAATAATTAGTACATTATTTTGATAAATCTCGTAGGGTTCAGCCAGCGTTTGCAATGTAAGCGGAAAAAAATATGATAATTAACGACATCACATTAGAAACCTCAAAAATAACAGTATTTCTCCACTATTTAATGGATGTTATTATACATATAAACCTTCCTCTTGAATCACTCTATCTATTGAAAAAAACCGCATCAAAATCCGGTGCGTAGTTTTAAAGATTTAAGCATACAAAGGGACATAGGGACAGAGAAAGCGACTTTGTTTTATACTATGTAGTGATATATATATATATATATATATATATATATATATATATATATATATATATATAATCAATTTAAAAATTATTCCGAACATAAAATATAATTCCGTATTATTGTTAAAATATGCATCGAACAAAATCAATATCTCGTTATATAGATATGTATTTTGTTCCAGTTATTCATGGGATAATTATTCATTATTTTCGCTAGATTATATTAAAATTTATAGGATAATAATTTATTTCTATGCTCCCGAATTTACATTTTCAATGATTAAAAGTATCGGTTTCGATTTGTCCATATTTTAGTGTTCAAATAAATAATTCGTACTCAATAACAGGGTTTTTTTTGCAATTTGAGTAATTGTGGTCTTACGGAAGGATAGTTGAAGGTTAGATAATACGTTAAATTTCAGGTGTTAACTGAGAAATCATTAAGTGTGAACAGAATAGAACTAAAATTAATTTAAAAGGTAGATGTTTAATATCCAAAGTATTTATTCGTGAAAGTTTAAAAGGTACTCCCGTCTTTTAAAGTAAAGGGTGTTTTTTATAGAGGTATAGAACTTTAAGTTGGCAACACTTTTTTAACTGGTGGCCATTTTGTCAGCTGTCAAGTGATTTATGTTTAGTTTGGTTTGGCATTTCAACATGAATAGACTGACGCCTGAACAACGCTTCCAAATTGTGCAAATTTATTTTCAGAATCATGGTTCTGTTCGAAATACGTACCCCGCACTACTTCCGATTTACGGTCAACATTATCGTCTATCAGAGCAATTAATTCGATTAACTATGGAACGTTTTCGCACCACGTTTACTCTAAATGATAATACGCATCCACAGAGACGTCGTACAGTGCGTACAGAAGAAGTCATTGCTGCTGTAGAGCGTAGCGTAGAGGAATACCCGAATCAGTCTATCCGCCATCGTGCACAGGAATTGGATATGTGTCCATTCACTTTATGGAAGATTTTGCGGAAAGATCTTGGTTTGCGTGCTTACAAAATCCAACTCGTACAAGAATTAAAGCCACACGATCACCTAGCAAGGCGTAGATTCGGTGAATGGGCCCAAAACAAGATTGCCGTTGATCCCGATTTGCATAAGCGAATTTTGTTTGGCGATGAAGCTCACTTTTGTTTGAATGGATACGTCAATAAACAAAACTGCCGTATTTGGAGTGATGATAATCCTCAAGTGTATGTTGAGACACCGTTACATCCAGCAAAACTGGGTATTTGTGTGCTTTATGGGCTGGTGGAATCATTGGTCCGTACTTCTTTAAAAACGATGCTGGTCAGAACGTTACAGTCAATGGTGACAGCTATAGAGCCATGATTACTGACTTTTTCGTTCATCAATTGAACAATCATGATGTGCGGGAGCTGTGGTTTCAACAAGACGGCGCAACATGTCACACAGCTCGTGCCGCAATTGATTTATTGAAGGAAACGTTTGGTAACCGCATAGTTTCACGTTTCGGACCCGTGAATTGGCCTCCAAGATCGTGCGACTTAACGTCGCTAGATTATTTTCTGTGGGGATATGTGAAGTCGCTAGTTTACGCCGATAAGCTCGAAACGATTGATCACTTGGAGGACAACATTCGCCGCGTTATTGCCGATATACGGCCACAAATGTTGGAAAAAGTCATCGAAAATTGGACCTCCAGATTAGACTACGTCCGAGCCAGCCGTCGCGGTCATATGCCAGAAGTCATATTTAAATTATTAAGGTTATATTTCGAATAAAGTAAATTTCATGTCAATTTAAAAAATTCATCTGTGTTTTATTCCATTTAAAAGTTCTATACTTCTATAAAAAAACACCCCTTAGAACTTGAGGCCCATTTAGATCTCAATGATTTTATTGCCTTAAGTGAAATCTCGGTATCAGAGTTCTTATAAGTAGTAAATTTAGTTTTTTTTTTAATAATTTAATGGATGTTTAATAAAAATAACCCTAAATACTGTTAGGAAACATTTACCAAACTGAAAAGCAAATAAGAATAAGTGAAACAATTCTTAAATCTACCGCACAAACAGAACTACTTTGATGTTACTGTCTATATAACACAAGGATATAAATTTAACTGAATGCTCTGCATGCACTTTCTTGAAACCCCTCTCTATACATATATATTCATATATATCTCCCACATGAAGTGAAGTCGACGTAGCAAAAGCGTGAAATCTCTTTTTGA
This sequence comes from Diaprepes abbreviatus, assembly GCA_034092305.1. Taxonomy (NCBI): domain Eukaryota; kingdom Metazoa; phylum Arthropoda; class Insecta; order Coleoptera; family Curculionidae; genus Diaprepes; species Diaprepes abbreviatus. The sequence goes on along the minus strand of JASJET010000360.1, from coordinate 10,157 downwards.
ACGTGTTTCTGGTTATTTTTGTACGTAGATTGTCGATTTCCATTCGAATCGGTTTTTCATCTATTCAAAGTGTCGTTGCGGTATTAATATTAAAATATCATGTCAGGGTAGGTGATGGAATAGTTTTTGTTAAACAGCTGTGCCCAAAAGTCGCATGGTAATTGATTAAAAAGATTTTAAAAAATGTTCTTAAAAAATCGTTGCCTGTTGGCTAATATTATTTTAATTAGCGTTTCATTAAAACAAGTGCACAGCTAGTAATAACTATTCCCTCCTCTAATCTCTCTAATTTGAAGGTAACGTTCACGTTATGTTGCAAATCGAACCTGTTCCTTTGTGCTTAGAACTGGATTTTCTCTTTGTATATGGTGTTTTAGCTGATACCACATGGGTTCAATTTGATTAAGCACTGTTTCGAACAATGGAAAATTCGCATGGAGTGTTGTAGAGATACAGGAGGGGTAGGGTAAAAGGGAGTAATGGGAGCAGGGGCGGATCCAGCCTCTCTCTTTGGGGGGGGGGGGGGCGGTGATATCACAAAAGTACAGTATGGCAAAAAAAACAAGTTGTCAACGGGGGGGGGGGAGTGCAAGCAGCATACTCATTCCTAATATAAAAGGCAGAATGGGTTCTATTTTCCTGAACTCAAAGCTTTTGGGAGGGGGGGGGGACGCAAGTATACAGACTCCTATACTCTATTCAAGAACTAGAGGGAGTAATAAAACTGTTACCGAAACCTCTAACGTACCTGCTCCAGTGCCGCAGGTAACTGAGAACTGCCGTAAATCTAATTATATTTCATTATATTTAAATATATTTTATAAATTTACTGCAACTGATAGTTAAATTTAATTTCTTTCAGTGAGCAAAGTACAATTTATAGTTTTTTCTTAGTGATTTATCTTGTTTGCGCTTGTTTTTATATATTATTTGAGATTAGTGAGATACTCAAAAGATATGGCTTTCACCTCTATATTTATTCCAAAATCGTTAAACCAGGGCATTTTTTCCTCAACAAAAAACTTATTACGATGAATGTTTATGATGCCTTAAGATATCAATATCTAGATAATAATGTTAAAAGCTCTGTTGAAATATGTTCCAACATGACAGGAGTTGGAAAATCTACTATGTACCGAATACTGAAGGAGAAAAAACGACTGGAATTGTTAGTACTCCCAAGCCACATTCGATCCCAGGCAAACGAAAAACCTCGTTGGAAGAAGAAATGAAAACTGCAATTAAAGGGGTTGTATATACATTTTATTATGAGAAGCAGATCCCAATCATCTACAAAATTCTAACTAAAATCATTGAAGATCGCGATTTACCTGAAATTAAAAGAACTGATCTCTGGAAATTGCTCAGAGAACTTAATTTTTGCTGGAAAAAACCAGATAGAAAATTTGTTCTTATAAATCGTCCGGAAAATGTCCGTTGAAGAAGGAAATATCTCTCTCAAGTAAAAGGTAGAGTTGCTAGAAATAACACAATTAATAAAATTAGTAATTTAACTAAACTTTTGAAAGATTTTTTTGAATAAAGTTACTGCGGAAAATTGGGAAAAATCCATATAATAAAAGAATAAAACCAAATGTGAGAACTCGATCTCATAAGCGGTGAGATAGAGGAACCAATTATAATTAATTTTAGTGAAGATAGTTTCACTGACTTTGATTAGGAATTAGATACGTAATGTTTACTAGTGTAAACACAATTTATTATTTAAATTTTTGTTTTTGTTGTATTTTATTGTTTAATGTTGTTTATATGTTTTTTTATTTTTTTATATATTTTTATTTTAGTGTGTCCCATTCTTTAATTTTATATATATTTAATTCTAATTAGCCGTAAGTTTTTTTATTATTTTATTGTTGTGTTTGTGTCTTTTTCTTAAGCGTGTAGAATTAACATGTTCATCTTATTTTTTTGGGGCTATCGTATTTCCATATATAAAAGTAAATTAAATTAAGATATCGGTACAACAGAAATAAAAATAAAGAGGTCTAATTTTAATTACAACATAAAAAAAGTAATTACATTTGAATTCCTTTTTAATGTTTAATTGTAATTCTGCAGATGGTTTAAGAAATAAATAAACTGAAACGTTAAATACCCTAAAAATGTTTTTAATTAATAATAAAATGACCAATAGCCCCAAAAATATTTTAATATTATATGGACGAACTTATTTTATTATATATGTTTAACTTTTTGTATTTTTGACAATGGATATTTTGTAAGTATTTAAATTATAACTTAGAATTTTTTGAGAGAATAATCCTACGTTTTAGTCTATTATTATAGACCGGTATTTTTGATTATAAAATTTCTAACCCATTCCTATGAATAAAATATGTGTCTAACAAATTTTGCTAAAAACGCCGGACTAAAGAACACAGGTAGTTGGCGAAGAGAAAAAGGGTAAAAAATGATTTATTACTCTCTCTAGTTTTTGAATAAACTATAGTATAAAAGGAAAAATCGGGTCCATTTACCTAAACTCAAAGCTCTTGGGGGGGCGATCGCCCCCACCGCCCCCCCCTTGGATCCGCGCCTGCTTCTAAATGCCTGGAACCTGGGACGCCACTCTATAATGCGTTTAGTCCACCTAGCGTCTTCCATTCTCGCCACATGCCCAGCCCAGTTCCATTTCATATGTGTTATACTTTCTATAGCATCCTTGATCCCTGTTCTAGTTCTAATAATTACATTTAGAACTTTATCTCTCAATGTTATTCCCAACATCGACCTCTCCATGGCTTGCTAAGTCACTCTAATTTTTTCGCAACTTTTCTTAGTGAGTGTTACAGTTTCTGCACCGTACGTGAGCACAGGGAGCACACACTGTTCATAAACCTTTCTTTTCAAGCAAATCGGTATATTGCTTTTAAATACGTCCTTTCTCAGCTTGCCGAATGCCGCCCATGCTAGTGTTATGCGTCTTTGAATTTCGCAGGTCTGGTTATCTCGGTTTATTCTCAGTTCATGGCCCAAATATTTATAAGATGTTACATACTCGATTTCAGATTCATTTAGGGATATGTTGCTACTTGGAACTAAGTTTATCATATATTGAGTTTTTGTACGGTTAATTTTTAGACCTACCACATCTGACGCTGCACTTAGTGTCCTTAGTAACTCTTGGGCTTCTTCAAGGTTGTCAGAAATCAACACGATATCGTTAGCAAATCGTAGGTGGTTTAATCGTTCACCATCTATATTGACTCCCATGTTCCCCCAACCTATTTTTTTAAACATGTATTCTAACAGCATTGTAAATAGTTTTGGTGAGATGTTATCACCTTGTCGTACGCCACGTTCCATTCTAAATGTAGATGTTATTTTGGAATGGACTTTCACACTTGTGGTGCGTTGTTATATATGTTCTTAATTAAAGCTGCATATCTGTGGTCGACTCTACAATCAGCTAGTGCAGCAAATATTTTGTTTTGATCCGCTGAATCGAACGCTTTCTCGTAGTCCACAAATATTAAGACCAGTGGTTTGTTGTACTCCACTGTTTTTTGTATGAGCGTTTTCATAACTAGCAAGTGGTCGTTTGTACCATAACCGGATCTGAAACCTGCTTGTTTTCTAGGTTGGTAGAAATCTAATTTGGGAATCAATCATCTTGTTATTATTTTTATAAATAGTTTGTACATGTGGGAGAGGAGACTGATTGGACGGTAGTTTTTTAGGTTGTCGCATGATTATCATTATGGCATTGTTCCATGAAGTTGGGATTTGTCCGGTCCCTAAACATCTATTAAATAGGACTTTGAGAGCATTTATTAATTTTTCCCCTGCTTTAATACTTTCAATAACAATGTCATCTTCTCCTGTTGTTTTTCATTTCTTGTAAGGCCACTTCAATTTCTGATAATGAAATTTCTGGTATATCTTCTGAGCCTTGATTGCAGACATTTGGGATGTTTATTAGGTCATTCTCAATGGTGTACTTTTTGTATAACGCGCTGTAGAAATCTTCCACTATTTGGAGTATTTTTTCTTTATCTGTTGTAATTGTACCTGCTGCATCGCGGAGTTTATGAATTTCTTTTGTTCCTTCTGCCAGGTTTCTTCTAAGTACTTTTAAGCTTTTATTCTGCTCAATTACATCGGATATGGCTTCCGATTTGTATTTTCGTATATCTCTACTTATAATGCTTGATATTTCTCTGCTAATTTGCCTATATTCTCCTGAGTTATTCTGTTTCATTTTTCTTCGTCTTTCAATAATCTCTTTTGTGTGTTGACTTAATTTGTCAGATGTTTTATTTTGTTTATTACAATACTTTTCTATGGCGTTTTTTAGGATGTTTACTATTTGGTTATTTGTTTCCTCCATGTCTATGGTTTCCCAAGTTTGGAGTCCGTTTTCAACATATTCTGTGTATTCAGAGAGATTTTCTCATTGTCCCTTCCGAATTCGCCACATATAAGACATATGTTTTCTGGGTCTTCTGCATCATCATCCTCGTCATCCTGGCACAGATCATTAATATTCACATCAGACACCGAAGAATCAGTTGAGTCTTGGAGGATTTGCCTTTTTGCTCTGCTAGTACCCTCTTTCTGTACCTTAGTCTTCTTTCCTTGGCCCTTCCCTTTCCATTTCTTATTTTATTTCCCTTTTCCTTTGTCTTTTTGAAATTTTTTCTACCTTGTCTTGTATTATGGACAGATGTTTTCTGTGGCAATTTTATGAAATCTTGGATTGTAGTTTATGGAGTACTTAGTTTGGTGTGCCAGGAACTGATAGATCTACTTGATTCGATGTGCTAGGATTTGATCGTATATCTTACATTGCATCAGAAGCAGCAGCTGAAATAGATTCGTCACAATCTTGAACTGCAATAGACTCAGATTGAAGAATTTCACTTGCAACAAAGTTTTCATCGGAAAATACATCGAGATTTATTGGGAAAATGCCAGTTGCTCTAACATTATTAAACGCTTTCTTTATTAAAGATCCCAAATAGCACACTTCAGTCCACTGGATATCCATCGTTTATCCAAAGCTGGACATACTGGGTATCCATGGGATGTCCAGAATTTGTCCACCAACATCCTATGCATATCCACTAGACTATACGTTTGTCCCACTCATGGACGTCTTTTTGGATTACATATATTGTCCAAGTATGGATCATTTTTGGATATTAATAGGACTAATTTTGGATGTCCATATATTGTACATTCTTGACCCGATTGTGGACATATTATCCGATGGTATTGTGCTTTTTGGATAAATAGGTCATAATCTATGGTTCCCTCTTCTTGACGTTCCGGTAACGTGAATGGTAGATATTTTCAGAATTTGCTTAGGGTTCGAGAGCTTACAGTACCTAATTAATCTGCACTTCTGAAGACACAGACCACTCATGTCATCAAAACGTATATAACAAGTAACCATAGATGGCCCTATTAGTCCCAAAAATTAAACAGATATAAATTACATTAGCGAACCAGGTAACAGGAACTGGATCCACATATTACACTTATTGATTACAATTGTCAAGTTTTTAATACAATACTATATAAGAATATAAAATTTTATAATTAGTCGAATTGCAAGTGCTACAAAATATAGCTTCAATTGATTTAAATTGTTCAAGCTGTAGAAGCATCGCTATGAATAAGTTATCTGGTTCCATAGTATATTGGATTGGAATTGGGTAATAGAAAATATACCAATTATTTAAATAAAGACTTTTTATTGTTACAATGATTATTTTTTTCTAGATTTATTTCTGTCGTTTAATCTCTTCTGCCATTGTCTAATCTCGTCTTCGGCTGTTTTTTATCGGCCCCCCATTCTTCTACCGCAGCTGAAAATTAATAAGGTTTAACGTTAAATGATGCAGTATTTTATGGTTTTGTAAGAATTTAAATATCTCTCTCTCTCTCTCTCTCTCTCTATATATATATATATATATATATATATATATATATATATATATATATATATATATATATATATATAAAACCAAATGCACCGTTATTGCTTAGAGTGCTTAAACCAACAGGCCAGAAAAAAAATTTTAACACACTTTTTGTCTGGGTATTATCAGAACAAGAGGATCCAGAGTTCAACGTGTGAAATCTGACACCTAATTTGTTCTTATTATTTACGAGTATGACAAATAAAACAGAGAGATTTTTTTCATCAAATTTTTATATTTAAGTGGTAACTTACCTACAAATAGTGAACATAAGTTCTTTAAAGGGCACTTTACTGTTCCATCATATGTATAATTCTTGGAAAGGCTATCTGTCATTGTTACAATAAAACATCTTTTAATAAGTTAATAGGTATAATTTCCTCCAATTTTCGCTAATTGTAAAACCTAAAATTATATTACTTTATTGAGATAATTAAACGTTAATTCCACATATGCTAACCTAAGAATATTTTTGACTTTAAGAATCAAAGTAAAAAAATATATATAAAATAATCCTGTAAATTCAGTTTTTTTTTATCAATAGACTCATATACATAAAGAAGCATTACTCGAATAAGTTTCAGCTTTTATTTCAGGAGAAGTGTAATAAACTTACTGCATCTTTGAAGTTTAAATTGTCCTGAAGATCTTATGTGACTTGAGGCAGCTGAATATTTTCTTAAGTAAAAGGATAGTTGAACTCCTGCAGAAAATTCTTTGTAGATACTTGTTGTTTTTTCCCTATTTAAGATTACCTGAATGTCCTCTCTAATTTGGTACAAATTGGCTTTCACATAGGAATTTTATTTGGACCAATCTGTGGAAAATTCATCTAAAAAATAATTAAAATAAATTAAATTATAAGTCTAAACCTAGAGTCGAACTGTCAAAACTTTATTATATATTTTTAAACAATTATACTGCACAAAAATACACATCAATGTAAACTTTTACTAGCGTTTAATCCAAAATAGTCATAAAAAAATTAATATAATTATTCAAATTTGCTATAGCTTTTATTCCATTATAAATTTTGATAACATTTATTAATGCCAGCAATCTTATTAGACTGATTACTCAATAATGACTTTGTCAGAGAGAATTTTCTCTAAAATTTACAATTTTATTATTACACAAATTTACAACTCTATCTGTGCTCCATTTTAACCAACAAGATACAAAATTCATTGGCCTATCAAAATATTTGCACTTATTTGTAGTAATTTCCATTTAAATAAGTAATTGTATGAAAAAGCATAGCTACAAAAGCTATATTTTAACATACGTGTTTTGATACTGAATATTTTGTTCACTTTCAAATTTGTGCGAGTTTGATACTAAATTATCAGCTTTTCGTCGGGCATGTCTGTAGTTTTGTTCGATAATTTTTGGTATAATTAAAAAAATTAAATTAAAAATAACTATACTTACCTTTAACGGTGGTATCTTCTTCACATAAAAAGCACACTTGATTTTAGCTCAACTAAAACTCCAAAGGTCTTTTTTAGCTCGACGTCAACACAATAATGGGCACTGTGATCATGGCGGGCCGGCGGGTTAAGAAATGACAATTCTACAGGCCGATATAACAGTATCCGATTTTACCGACAACCCGAAATTTAATTAATGGACGTCTGATGGACTTACACTGGACATCCAGATATGGACGTCCATATAGATTACAGGTCATCACGTCTAATGGACATCCATAAACGGTCCATGGACATACAGGACATTATATGTATCTATTCTGGATATCCAATGGAAATCTTGTACTTTCTGGGATGCTACGTCATAAGGAGTTATCTTTTCAACGAGATGCCTTTTCATAAATAAGTCACATTCTTTCTTCTAAGCTATTTTTAGTGGTCCATAGAAAGAGAGATCCAGGGGCTGCATTCTATGCGACGTGTGTGGTGGTAAAGACAGCATATGAATATAGTTGCTCTTACAATATTCAAAGATGGGTAATGAAATATGGCTAGCATGGTTATCTAGTACCAAAAGGAGACGGGTTCATCTATAGATGGCTTAGCGTGCTGCTTGAAGTGCAAAAGCCATTCGAGAAAGAGATTTTCATTGATCCAACCGTTTTCTAAGCATTTATAAAGTGCTCCTGTCGGGCCATCCCTCTCAAGTAGTGGAGTCAACCTCTTTCTAGGAAAATTAAACATTGGGGGGATAAATCCCCCAGCAGGGCTCATTCCACACAACAAGGTTATATTTTTTCCTCTCTCCCAACTTGTGATAGATCCCACTCTTTTCTGTCTTTTTGTGGCTAATATTTTCCCCGGAGTTTGTACAGCTGAAATCCCTGTTTCATCAGAATTATATATATTTTTAGGGACAAATTTGTGGTTTTCTATCAGTTCTTCTAGATGCTGATAGAACAACTGCACTTCCTCTTTACTAAAAGCCGTGATTCTATTTATGCATGCATGCATAAATGAATTCAACCAGTCACGTCCAGCCATTTTTGAATTCTTATTGAAGTTGTGGTTCAAATTCAAGCTTACACCATGTTCAAATGCCACTTTTCTTACCTGATTAGCGGTACATCCATAGAAAATGTTAGCCATATTTTTTACCTTGTTTGCTATTTCGTCTTCTACTTTAGAGATAAAGACAGTATATCGTCCAAGATGAGGAGCCATATTTGATTTTTGTTTATATCTCTTCTGTAGACTTGAAAATAGAGTACCCATAGTTTTCGAAGTTTTTCTTATAGAAAAACCTTGTTGATCGATAAACTGTATAGCTTTTTCCAGGCTTTCAGAAGACCAGGAAGATTTTTCGGTGGTTCTGACCCGTACTTTTGGCATCGAGAAAAAATAACAGCGCAAAATCATTAATTATTCAATCAAAATTAGAGGCACATTACTTTGCGGGTAATGGTAATCACTTGTGGGCAATGGGGGTCACCCCACTCTCATTACCTACAATTAAATTATTGAGAAAAAAATTAAATTAAAAAAAAAAACATGTAACTATTATCGCAATCTAAATTACACATCACTATTTTGAATTGTAGACTAAATACTGTTATAAGTATCATTTAAGTACACTATGAAATGAAATACTTGCCTTTTATTTTATTTCGACAAAAAATTACATCAGCAAGGCGCGAAAACAAAACACGTCATCACTCAGAGATGCGTGGCACTACTAGAGCGTTACGTTCAAAACAGTGGCGACGGGAGCGGGACAGGGAGGGTATATTCGCGGCTCTCGGATGTTTTATTTTGTAAATATATGCATGACCACCATTACCCGCTGACTCCTATTACCAGTTCTTCCCCTATACATATATTAAAGGTGATAATAACTAAATGTGTATAAATTTAAAATACAATATTTTATAGCAATTGTCTCGTTATTTTATAGCCATACCTCGTAAGATAGATGGTTTTTATTTATATTGACACAACTGAATCCCGATTAATAAGTCCTGGAAATTTATCTTTATGAGTTTAAATCATGAACGTTAAGATCTTAATTCTTTCACTACCGCAGCAAGCTAAAATAACACGAAACTAGGACCATACTTCAAATTAATGGTGAGATAAAAATTTACTTCTTTAGAAGATCAATCAACTAATACGAAATTTATATTCGGAATCCCAGCCGATTATAACAGCTATATTGTAGTTCAAAGTATAAATCAGATTGTTAATAATTAAATCTGCATCTCTCTAATATCAGTAGTTTAATGAACATCGTTAAAATTCATAAAAATTTGATTACATTGTTAAAATATGCATTGAATGAAAATGTTAGAGAAACTTTCAACAATAAATTACTTCTATCTCGATTAAAAATTTTGTTCTATTGTATGTGAATGTGAATTATTAAGAAATCACAAGAAAGAAAATAATATTATAAAAACTTTTTATTTAAAGTTTATTACCGAAATAATATTCTATGCCATAAATACTTAGTGATAAAATAAACCTCCTTCCGACGCCTATGACAAGGATTAAAATCCTTTTTAACACTTCACACATCCGAATATCTATTGTTATCCAACCCAAATAGTCCATTATTACAAACCGGAATTGTTGATTATAAAATTTCTAACCCATTCTTATGAAAAATATACGTGTCTAACACATTTTGCTACAGATACCGGACTAAAGAACACAGGTAGTTTGCGAAGAAAAAAAAAGGGTAAAAAATGATTTATTACTCTCTCTAGTTCTTGAATCAACT